>LR999453.1:15791682-15833939 GCA_905216605.1 Arabidopsis arenosa | reverse complement strand
TAGAGCAAATAATGCCTTTTTTTTATGAAGATAATTATAAAACATTGAAAATGAGATAAATCTTTCAAATTTTAAACCAAATCTCTCGGCTCTATAGCCTTCATGTGGATTCTAAAATGGCCATGCATACAACTAGAACTAAAACCCTGGATTAAAACAATTGTAAACCTACCTTGTTGATTTGGCTGAGCTTGAACAGTATGTATAATGGCGAAAACCCTGAAGATCATCACCAGTAGCAATTTGCGATGACATTCCATTTTCAAGTTAACATACAAACTTTTGACACGAAAAATTATATGTATATATGAGGGAATATATTGATATTCCAATACGAAAATAAATACTATTTTTATTTTATTTTTTGTAAAAATCTACATGTTGGTGTGGAAATTTCTTGAATTAGTCTGTTCATGTTAATTTTCTTACCACGTCTCAACTGGTCTATATATATATATAAAAAAAAATTATAGTGCAAATTGTAGGAAAATATAAATATTATATAAAAGCACCTAATGTTGTTTTTTGCTTAAACAATGTAAAACCTGCCAAGTTGATCTATTCTCAAAGTTCCGTAACTACATATGATAATACCGCCAACGACTTCTATTTATTTAACAACAACTATATGGATTTAATATTTCTGTTGACTTTCGCTTTATACGTTATCGCAATAATTGGTCTTCAAAAATAAGCAAAGATGTAATCCCCTTCAGATACCCAAAATATTCATTTAAACATTTAGGCCTTGCTATATAAAAACCTTACTTCTTTCCACTGCAGTTTTGGTAACATGCATGTTTACTATGATGATTAGGATCTAAAAATTAATAGTATTAAATATTAATCTTAAGAAATTTTTTGACACATTTCATGAAAGGATTCATTTTCCAATGATTAAATTTCACATGTTCTAATAATGAATCCAAAACAAATTTTAAGCAACTTTTGATTCATAAGACCATGAACATATTAAAAGCGTATATCTTGTTGATTCTGGGCTTTGAACATATCCAGTTTTTCCTTGGGAAAAAGAGAGAGAGTCAAAAACTGCTATCTGGAATATATGAGCAACACCTCTCAGGACTCAGGGCAATATAATAAAGACTTTAGAACCATTCTGAAAACAACTGCCAATTTTCTTTTAAAAAAATGTAATAATTTTTTTTTTATTTTTCCACTTTGTCGCTTGCGAATTTAAACTTCGAATTTTCCCTTTGCGTCAGGTTTTTACCGCCAATATATAGAAAGAGCTGTTGATGCGTTGATCATGTCAACCATTGTAATTGTCACATGACCATAACAACTGAATAAGCGTTGAAACGGCGAGATGCCAATTTGTTAAATTCTATTTGAATAATATAAAAGATCTGTAGTTATCCTAATCATGTAAGGCTGAAAATTATAAACCCTAAAAAAGTATGGCTAAAACAACAAGCATCATTTTTAGGATTACAAAGCTTAATTATCCAATCTCCATAATAATAAAAAAAAATCCAATATGCAATAATAATATGTTGTAGAATTTAAAAAGATCAATTTGCTGCACACAATTTCAACGATACAAATTTTCAGATTCACAAGCAGCCCACAATGACTATATTTTCATTTGGGGAACTAGCGTGCCTTGGGGATCACCTCAGTGCCAAAGTTCATGCTTACTTCAATCGAACCCTTTGAATCCATATCCACACTCCCTCCTTTCCTTGAAGTCTCGTATGTAAGACAATCTTTTAGGTCATTTACCACTCGAGACATGTTTGGTCTTTTTGCTGAAGAAGGATTAACACAAGACATGGCTAATTCAAGTGCCTTCCAGACTGAACCGCTGTCATAATCGTGCTGAAGGTTTGGATCTATAATACTTCTAATATCACCTTTCCGAAGCATAAGCCCAACCCATTCTACTATGTGAGTTTTTTCACGTGCATGCTGGATTATAGGGCGGTTTGTTATGATCTCAAGTAGTACAATTCCAAAACTATAAACGTCACTCTTTTCACTCAGCCAATTAGTTTGATAATACCTACAAAAAAAACATGAGAAAAAACCACATTCACCAACATTAACTACTTAAAGAAATGGGAAGTTGTAAACCTATGGAATTTCATAATACTCACTCGGGATCAAGATATCCAGGAGTGCCAGCAACAACGGTAGAGACATATGTCTCATTGGCGGTGGGGAAAGATCTTGAAAGTCCAAAATCAGCTAGCTTAGCTTGGAAATGTTCGTCCAATAGAATGTTTGAACTTTTGACATCCCTGTGAACCATTGCCGGTTTGCACCCCGTGTGTAAATACTCTAATCCTGCATAATAATTTGATTTATGTTAATAATATCTAGGCATATATGAATAATTGAATACACTTCAAAGCTTAACATTTGCATGCTCCAATATTATAATGCTTATTCATAAGGCAAAGATAAATGAATGATTAAGAATAGTTTAAAATGTACCTTGTGCGGAATCCACAGCTATTATTAGTCTAGTTTTCCAGCTCAAGACAGATCCACTCCATTTCCCTGTTTTAATCCAATATAAACATCGTTTAAAAGCATTTCAGTATTAATACAATGATTTTTTTTCCAACGAAAAGCCTAATTCATTATTACTCAAATCACTACATAGATAATGTTATTTTACCCGACAAATGTTGTTTTAGGTCTCCATTGGACATGTACTCGTAGATGAGACCTAAATGCTCTCCTTCATCACAATATCCAACAAGGTTCACCAAATTTATATGGTGAACTCTTAGAAGAAGTTCCACCTAATCAACCACTCATAAGCTTATTAATTAATTAACATATATATATATATATATATATATATATATATGTATGTATTTTTATTATTCTAGGACAAGTACCTCTGCCTTGAATTGCTTGTAGCCTTGAGCCGATGATTGGGAGAGGACTTTAACAGCTATTTGTTCGGCACCATTTAAAAGACCATGATAAACAACGCCAAAACCTCCTTCCCCAAGAACCCGTTCAAAGTTATTTGTCATGGTTGTAACCTCATCATAAGTAAACCTTCTGTTTTTCGTGAGAAATGAAGGTTCTGATTCATAAGAATCTCCACCATCTTCTACTGGTCCACTTTTTGTGGGTGTCTTATCTACATGATTTAGAGTTTCATAATCAACTCAACCTTAGATATTTTAGTTCTTTAAATTTTAAATGTTAGTACGCTGACCTGAAGAAACCTTTTTCTTCCGGAGCACGAAAATGAGAAGCGGGACGACTATGATAACAAGTAAAGAAGCTATTGATGCAACAATCGGTACTAGGAATTTCTTTTTTTCCTTTTCAATGCACGAACTAATGCTGCATAGGTCTGGATTCCCTTCAAGGCTATAGAAAGATTACAAGCGGAAAAAGTTTCATGTCAGTTACTCAAAATTGTTGCATTAAGTGATCAAAACGATATTTACTTGTAGAATCTTACATTAACAAAAGTCCATTTTTTTTTCTATCAAGAAGGGCTTGAGGTACTGAACCACTTAATTTGTTCTTGCTTAAGTTTCTGTTAGGCCAAAAAAAGAGAGGACATTTATAATTATAAACACATAATGAAAACGTTAGGATAAGTTCATTATACTTCTGAACAACTTACATGACCAACAATGATTTCATCTTCGCAAGATATATAGGCACTTCTCCGGTCAAGGTGTTATTAGACAAGTCCCTGATGTTTGTAGAATTTAGTCCAAAATATTATCATTTTGTACTATATGGTTAATATGCGAATTGTGTGTATAAACTCACAATTCTTGAAGTTGTGTCAGATTTTGTATACTTGGTACTATGCTCCCGGTCAATCCCTGTGATGACAAGTTCCTAATAATATCATAAAATCACTTAAAACGTTAGATAACTATTTGAAGACAGTTTTAGATTGTGTTCTGAATTTAACTTACAAGGACGTTACTCTTGGTGGACTGGAATTTTCTTTGTACGTGCATTTTAGATGTTCCCAGGAAACGTCTGGTGGAACACATGGATCGCCTTGCCAACTGATTTTAGTTAGCCTATAAGTGTCTTTGATATTCTTGATTACCGCAACTGACATGAAAATTGGATGATGTAAAAATTAGACAAATATACAAGTGTAGACCTAACGTCAACTAAAAAGTAAGACTTAACATCAAATTAAATAGTGGAACTTCGGTTGACTACCATCACTTTGGTTAGTTTCCGCAAATGGAAACTCAATGATACTGAAAGCCTCAATAGCGTTGATCAGAGGTGGAAGAGTTGATTTCTTCGTTCTTTCTAGCCGCAATGAGCAGAACCCTTCAGGGCATTGTACTGCTGAAAAGGTTATAGTACGTTGCTCTAACTTGGGCGGACTAAAAGCTGAATAGTTAGAGTTTCCGTTGAAGTAAATGTCGAATTCCCTGGTTTCGTTGGCTTGTAAGACTTGTATCTCGGCAAAGTGAATGTATACGTAAACTGCAGCAGTGGGGGGTATAGTTGACCAGTAGATATATAATGGCAAACTGTCATTCAAAGGGGTTGCTGCTGTCGCTAGTACAGGTTTTGGTGTTTCATAGATTCCGGGATTGCTTATACTGAGGGTTGTGTTTATTACACGCCATTCTTCATATTCTTGATCGTATGGAGACCAAATACGATCATGTAGATCATGCGGATACCTGCAATAATCTTGTATTAGCCATATTATTGATTCAGACGGTTGGGCTATTGGGCAATGATCATTTATGTTGAATATATTTTAATCATTTAAGTATAAATTGCACTTAGATCGTTTTACAAACTCATAAACGAAACTCTATCTAGATACAAAAGCTGAGTTAGAAACAAAAAACATCTATATGTTGAATCTAGACATTAATCTGTCTGACTATTGATGCAACAAAGGTTTATAATATAACAAGAAATATAGCGTTAATATATAACTACTAAATTAGTATATTAATATAGATTATAAGGGGAACAATTGAAATACAAATGGCATGTTATATGAGTGAACAGAAGCCTACTTAGAGTGCATAATCATTTAGATGTCAGAAGAGTATTTTAGTCATAAGTGTATCTTAATAACTTGTATACGACTTATTTTCTCTTAAGTACCTTTCTAAAAACTTTCCCAATATTTATTTTTGAAGGAATTTTCCCTTTATGATAGATAAGTCTTATGTAGTGTCCACAACAATCACATACAAACAATATAGGACAATCAGCCATTATGGAAAAACAGTCAATTTCGTCCAACTCTTCTCGTGCATTTAGATACAAAATATAATCCAGCTCTACACACACACACACAAAAAAAAAGGAAGAAGAATAACTTCTACCATGTAGTATCATAAGAAATCTTAAATGCTGTTTTTTTCCATCTTTTATTTTTTAATTACTATACAATATGGTGTCAATTAATTCAAAATTTAAACTTCATTGTTCGTTTTTAATTTCTTAAATTACTATAAACTAATTTAGGAAACATACAATAGTATTTCGTCAAATTTGAGATTCATTGTCTTCCTCCTCAAAATAAAGTTTTTGTTTGGTCAATCACATCTTAGATCAATTATGATCTAAATGTTGGACGTACGGCAAGGGTAGCATGTAAAAGTTTATTAATACTACTTAGAAATGAGTGAAGTAACCTACAATTGTTTAATAAAAAAGAATTGTTAAAAAGTTTATTTGGTCAACTCTCAGTTAACCTCTATATAAAAAAAAAAACTATAATTGTTAATTCATAATAGTGAATTAACATATAATTTTTGAAAAGTTTATTTTGTCAATTGTGAATTAAACTATATTTGTGTAGTTCATAAATGTAGCAACATAATAACAATGTAAAGTCAACTGAAGTAAAATTAAAAGTTACGAAAAATCATTTGGGAAAAATGTCAAAAAATTCGCGAACTTTCAAATTTGGGACGAAAAAAGCATGAACTTTCGAAATGTCATTTGAATCATGAAGTTTAGGTTGACTTTTTGACAAAATAGTGAAGTTTAATTTGACTTAGCCATTTCGGGCATGCCGTTAAATTTCCATTAACCAAACGATAACGGTGTTAAATTTCCGTTAGATTTCTCCGTTGAGTCCAAACGACGTCGTTTTGAAACTCTGAAACGACGTCGTTTCATTAGAAAATAAGATGAAAAAACTGCATCTGTCGGGAATCGAACAGCTGACCTACTTGACTAATGAGAAATGCCCAACCGTTGCGCTACGATAACATTTTGGTATTATACCAAACCGAACATATATATACTAACAAATAACTATGTACAATTAATTAAAACAATATACAATTTATTAACAATAACAAAACTAAAAAAAAATAACCAAACATATACAAATATTAAATATACTTCCATAAATATATATTTTGATATTTTTAAATATTTAATTTTATATATAAAGATTTCTTCTTTATTTGGAAAATTGTTTTTTTGTCCTAAATTATAAAAAAACAAAAATGAAACTTATAGAATATAGTAAATTAAATATATGACAAAAAATTTATACAATCTTTCTCACATAAATATAAAATTTATACAATTCTTCTCACATAAATATAGGATCAAAGATTGTATAAATTATAGGAATAAAGATTTTATAAATTATAGGATTATAGGATTGTAAAAATTTCAAAAATATATATTTATGGAAGTATATTTAATATTTGTATATGTTTGGTTATTGTTTTTTAGTTTTGTTATTGTTAATAAATTGTATATTGTTTTAATTAATTGTACATAGTTATTTGTTAGTATATATATGTTCGGTTTGGTACAATACCAAAATGTTATCGTAGCGCAACGGTTGAGCACCTCTCATTAGTCCAGTAGGTCAGCTGTTCGATTCCCGACAGATGCAGTTTTTTCATCTTATTTTCTAATGAAACGACGTCGTTTCAGTGTTTCTAAACGACGTCGTTTTGACTCAACGGAGAAATCTAACGGAAATTTAACACCGTTATCGTCTGGTTAACGGAAATTTAACGGCATGCCCGAAATGGCCAAGTCAAACTAAACTTCACTATTTTGTCAAAAAGTCAACCTAAACTTTATGATTTAAATGACATTTCGATAGTTCATGCTTTTTTCGTCCCAAATTTGAAAGTTCGCGAATTTTTCGACATTTTTCCCAAAATCATTTCAGTGCATCTGGGCAAATGTAGCCCTGGGTAAAATACCCGTACTATAAGTACCAAATCGGAACTAAATTGAACCGAAAAAATACGAACCCAACCGAACCAACATAAATACTCGAATGGATTATAGACTCTAGAATCGAAAAAACCAGAACCAAACCAAAATATTTTGGTATCCAAAATACAATTATGTACATAGAAGTATAATAACTTATTTAGATTGAATAATTGAATAATTGAAAACTATCCGATTATCTGAACCAAAAAATATATGAACATACTCAAAATATTGAAAATATCCAAAAAAATTTGATTTCTACTCAGTTCTTCAGTTGATTACCTAAACCAAACCGATTTTTTTCCGGAATCTATGTAAATCCTAAACTCTAGAACCAAAAGAACTAAAACCGAATGGAACGAACCAAAACCGGCCCAAATGCCCAGGGCTAGTATCTCCTATGGATGCTTCAAGGAAGAGTAAGAAAAAAACCGAACTTACCTGATATTGCTAGATGAATCGTTGAAAAAATACCGTAAAGTACTCAGCGAACCAGGACGAGGGCCATATGTATTGTTTCCAAATGGGCGTATTTCAATGGCTGATATCAATGGAAATGATGTCCCTGTCTTGACAAGACACATATCCAAAGAACTTGATCGTGGTATGTGGATCATACCAACCCATGTACCGTTTTTATATTTATCCAAATCGATTGTCTCCCACCTATTAGGACCAAGATAGAGATCGAAGTTCGGGTAAGTATTAGTACCATCGTAGTTTCCATAAAAGAACATGGCTCCAATTAGATAAGTTGTGTCACGCGTGACATTGAAAGTGTAACAGTTTCGTAGTCCTTCTGGAAAGTATCTCATAACCAGATATGGTTTTATGTGTAATTTGTCAAAAGCTTTATCGACTCTGCCGCTCTTTCCCGTCTGGATGAGGGTCGAATCTGATGTGAATACTAATCCACTATCTGGATCAGTATAAGGGGATTCTTCAAAGGGCATGCCACAATCCAAAGTGATGAATCCTGGTCAAAGATAAAAAGAGAATGCTGGAAAAAAATAAACAAAATACATAAAATTATATTGATAACTAAGAAAAATCAGATTACCGTCTTGATTCTGTGGTTGAACACGGTGTATAATGGAGAAGATCTCAATCATAGCCAATATCAAAAATAGACTTTTCATTTTCTGTCAGTTTCTAGTTCATGCTTGCGAACGAGCAAATACCTCTTATGGGCATTCGCGCGACATCCAGAAATGTCAACGCTGCCAAAAAAAGAAAGAATGAGTAAACGATATAATATTGTGTTGTATAAAACTACGTGGGTGGATTGCGATATTGGTTCCAATCTCATTCTTGCTATGCTCTTTATTGTAATCTTTGCAAAAATTTCTCTTGGTTATTCGGCATGATGTTGTATTTATTGTAAAATAGTTTTTTTTTGGTGAATATAATTTTACATTCATACAAAAATAAAAAACTACGTGGGTGTTTGACCAAATAAAAAAAACTACGTGGGTATCCACACATTTGAGCAAGTTTTCAATCATTCAGTGTTTCCCTCTACCATTTGGGCAAATTATGGGAAGAATTACATGTATCTGCTGTGTATCTTATGACACAAAAAATTTAACACATACTATATACTAAAAGGGTGTTTTTAAGAGAAAATATTTAGTATGTACTTAATTACCTAGTATGCCATTACAAATAGCCAAACATATTAAATTAAGAAAAGATATAATTGTCTTTTAAGCGATCCAGGAGCAGTGTACTGTAGTTAGCGGCCGTGATAAGCATATCAGTGGTGGCCCTGGGGACTGGCGAGTCCCTAGCTCTAGTGATCTTAAGAACTTATCTTATCAAATCTTTATAACTTCTTAATTCATTAGCTTATCTTAGTTCATACTAACATTGTCTACTTAATCTCCTAACTTTATAACTACCTTCTAAAAATGTATGAACAAATGTGCCATAGCATTTTAGTGGTGTTACCTTGCAATTTCTTTGAAATCTTCTGTAAAATAATAAAAAAAAAACCCAAATCGACCACACTATATATAAAAATAAAATAAAGAACCATGAAAAAAGAAGCTGAAATGTTTAAACCAAAACCAAAAAGAATTTGTTTATAATATTATTCGTTTCATTAATTAATAATTAAAAAAAAAAGCTGAAAGCAAACTCGAACGAAAACCACTTCAACAATTAGGAAAAAAAAAAGATGCGAATCTGAACCAGAACCAAAATTAAATTTAGCATACTTGTTTACTAAAATCAAACTGAATCCAAACCAAATATCAAACCAAAATAAGTCCAAAGTTTGCTAAAAAAACGAATTACAAATAGTTTTTGTATCGCTCTTATTTTTTTACCAATAATCACAATTATTGCAGTAGACAAAAGAAAAAGAACAAAATTAAACGAAATCAAATCATAACCAAATTTTTTATTCGAAAGTAAAACCAATATATATATATATATATATATATATATATATATATATTACCTAGTATTTTTTATAATAAGTGTGAAGGGTTCCAAACATCAATGAGTATCTTTTAACCAAAGTTAACCACAAAGAGGTTCAAACAAGAAACAACGGCTCAAAATAATTTTCTTCATCTTTTTTATTTTCATTGTTTTTTTATTTTTTGGTTTATGTGAAAATAAATTTGTTAAGACGCAAAAAGAACAGTAAATATGATTAGTGATCGTTTTTTGCAGCATGAATTGAGAAACATGTTTCCTTAGTACTTTAGGCTTTCGCTTACAACTTCAGCAAATAAATTGTTAAATTAAATTTGAGAGTAAAATGTGCATGAGATCATTCCAAAAACGTCCACTACAAGAAAAATGCACATTCTTAGCTCCAAGTAAGATGAAAATGTAATTGTGTCTTATACCAAGGCCATTGCGAATGTTTCTAGGTTATTGCATGTGGTAGGAATGTGCTATGTTACGAGAGAACTATAAGTGCCACTCCCCACAACTATGCAGCAAAAGCGTTATGACCAAGAGTGGATGTATGTATTCAGAAATCTGAGAGGCCATAACGAAGAAAATACAAAATCAATAACGAGACGGCATGCGATTTAGCGAGGTACATCTTCGTTGTTTTAAATTCGACCACTAATCATTGACTACAAAAATAGTTTATTAGAAATCAACAAAAAAAATAAAAAGATAGAAGTCACATTTATCTTATATAATGAGTAAGACAAAATGTTTTGTGCTCCTCACAGCCACATCAACCTCTTTCCAAGGATATCTACACAAACTCATTCTTGTGCTAACAACTTCCTTGTGTTCTAAGTAGACCGAAAAATATATATTTTTTGAACGAATGTAAAATTTATTAATATAAAAAACCGTTGTTACAACAAGACAGAAAATTTCGGTTCTTTGTAGTAGACTCATCCTTTTGCTATTCAAATAGTGCACTTGTAATGCTCATCAATTCTCCAACAATTCTTTCATTTATATACTATAAAGAAGAAACAAATAAATTACCGAGTACACTAGATTATTAATTTGTTAAATATAAGAACATAAAAATGAACTTCTCTTTTTCTCCACAATTTATCAGATTTAAACAATATTTTAATTTCTGTTTTCTTAAAACTGTACAGTATGGAAATGTAGGGGTAGAACGAACGGACACATTTGTTTCACGCTTATCAACCTATAGTTAAGGGTATTTTAAGTGTTTTATAATTCATGTATTTGTTTGTCCTGGATATCTCTCCTTTATTTATTCTTTAACTCCAAATGCTTTTGTTTAAAATCGGAAAAGGAGAAAAGGTTGTAAAACTCCGATTCGATAATAGTTGAAATTTTGACGTATTTCTTGCATTAAAGGTAAACTACTATAATCTATATTTTGTTTTTTCTTTTTTTAATCGTCCTCTATAAATGAGAACTGTTGTTCAAATCCTGACGTCTATTGGCCAAAGAGTTATGCAATAATACTAAGTAAGTCGAACAAATTTCATTAAAAAATGAGTAACCTAAGGAATACGTACGTTAGCCTTGGGTTTCTTGTTATTCTAAGATTATTTTTGTTACAGAAACGCCATTTCACCAGAACTATTAAGTTCAATATTATGTTGTAGGCACGTCTTTACTTGGATGCATACCACAAAAAAAGGCACGTCTCTACTTCCGGGTATTTGCTCCAAAAAGACAACTTGTTGGTTCTTATATTATTTACACAACATGGATATGTTTATCATCACTCCTCTGGAGACTTGGTCGAAGCTCTGAAGACTTAGATGGGAGATTATTTCACCACAAAATTTTTCGTGTTTGTTTTTTTTGTGTTATCTTCAAGAAATTTTCTTTGAACCCTTGTGTGTTGAATTAAAAATGGATGGCCATCACGGACTAAAACGGGCCCTGATCATGTTCACTTTCCTCGGTTTATATCTTGTTCAAGCTCAAGATCAACAAGGTATTCATTTACTAATGGTTATCACTTATAAATCAATCCTATAAGTATATATTGTTTTATTTTCAAAATATTTTAAAAACTTTATCCTGTTTCCATAATTAATTAGGATTGACATGTTTGATCTGGAGGACAAACTAATAACATATCTGTTTTATATATTTGTCAGGATTCATCAGCTTGGATTGTGGGTTACCCCCTAACCAGTCTCCGTATATCGAACCAAAAACGAAATTAAATTTCTCATCTGACGCTGATTTTATCCAAAGTGGAAAGCATGGTCGAATCGTGGATGTATGGCAACATACCTACCAACAGTATAATGCTTTGAGATATTTCCCAGATGGAATGCGAAACTGTTATAATCTGAGGGTCAACCAAGGCATCAATTATCTAATTAGAGCTGGGTTTGTCTATGGAAACTATGATGGCCTTAATAGATATCCAAAATTTGATCTATATATTGGGGCTAATTTGTGGACATCGGTGGATGCAAAAACCGTACAAGACAATGAGATTATTCACATGGCAAAGTCAAACTCCTTACAGATTTGCCTTGTCAAGACAGGAACAACTACACCTTTTATATCAACTTTGGAACTACGACCTGTAAGAAATGATGCTTATTCTACACAATCAGGTTCCTTGCAACTCGTATCTCGGGAATGGTACACGGAAGACATAATGACAATGGAGTTACGGTATGTTACTTTACTCTAAGCAATTTTCGTATGTGCCAAATTTTAAAGCTTTTACTTCATTTCTATTTAATTTTAACCATAACTATATCACACAAAGTTTAAAAATACATGTAATTAAAAACAGTAAAAAAAGTGTGATTCTCTGAAACACTTTAGAATTTTTAAAGGGGCATTTTCCCTTTTGCTACCCAATTTCAAAATATGCTTCATGTATTTCTCGATGGTTACTACTATCCGGAGACTCGATTCGAGTATTTATATGTTTTTATAAAGTTTTATCAGATATTTATAAGGTTTTGTAAAGAATTTATATAAGGTTTTATAATGTATCTATAAAATATTTATAAAGTATTTATAAGGTATTTATAACGTTTTAAACACGTAGAAAGATAGTTTTGTATGTTTTTAATGTTACACATGTATTTGGGTAGATCTCTAGCTTTTAGAAGCATTTTTAAGAAGGTTTTAGGGAGGGAGCATTTTTTGGAAAAGGACATTTAGAAAAGGACATTTAGAAAAGGACATATCTCAAATATTTCAATTTTGAAAATGGTTATAAGTAAAAAAAAAGGTACATAAAAAATAGTTATAAACTTATGACAAAGCGACACGACACTCCGAATTATTTTCTAGGAAACTGAGTATTTTTTTTCAACTTCAAAAGAATTTTTAAAATCTTTCATAAATTTTTAAAATAATAGGAACTTATTCACTTATAATATAATATATGTTTATAACCATTTTTAAATTAAAAAATCAATGTTGTTAAATTATGGATTCATTGAAGACTTAAAATGTTTAAATGAAAATTGTTGATTTCCATTTTTTTTTTAAGAAAAGATAGATTTAGAAAAACATGAGCGGTAAATAGATATATATATATATATATATATATATATATATATATAAATGACGAAGAATTATTATAAAAGTATTATCCATAAAGAAAAAATACAAAATAAAAGTTATGAGAAAAAGATTTGACATTTCAAAAACAATTATTTCACATTTATATTATGAAAAATAAAATGAAAAACGAATAAATTTATTAGTTATCTGATAACTAAGGAAATAATTTGAGTTAGAAATCTATAAATGTTACATAAATAACTATTATTAGTAATATACAACTATCTGAAACAGATAGATGATGGAAAAAACGGCATAAAAAAAACGATCGTAATATAAATTATGGTAAATAGACACAACCTAAATGAAAAGGATAAAATGAACTGTCATAATAAAAATAAAGTGATAATTTTTAAAAAAGTTTTAAACGATTATAAACTTATAAAAAATACTACACAAAAATATATAATTGAAAAATGCACTCTTTTAAAGTATTTGTTGGGACTATTATTATTAGAAAAGTTGATAATAAAATCTGTCAATAGCACAGCGATCTCAAACCAAGTTGGTTAGTTGATTGAGGGGATAATAAGGAATTCAATCGTGACAAACTCTTGAAAGAGATTCCATAAAATAGAGAGATAATGATTACTTTTTTTTTTTGGTCGTGTGAGGGGACTAGTCCCCTGGAATTTATTAAAGAAAAATAACGAAATTACAATCTAACTTGGCGTGGGCGCGCAGTCCCCGCAATGTCCTCTAACCAAATCGAATTAACAACATCCGGAATGGTGTCTAAAGCATGAAAACCTAATGGTAATGAAAAAGCATAGTTCGCTAACCCGTCCGCGAGGCGGTTAGCTTCCCTATACACATGTGAAATCCGGACTATTCAGTCCCTTGATAAAAAGCCAGAGCACAGTCGTACTAGGAAAGACAGCGGATGAGAATCACTTATCCCTGTCGTTAGAAAACCAACCACCAACTTCGAGTCCACTTCCAACTCCAACCGCGTCACACGACGCTCCCAAGCCAAATACAAACCATAGTAAACACCCCACAACTCCGCTAGTGGCGCTGAGCAAATACCAATGTTAAGCGCAAATCCACCACACCAATGCCCGTGTTCATCCCGCAAAGCACCTCCCGCCGTTGCCAATCCGGGATTACCACGGGAAGCGCCGTCCGTATTTAACTTGACCCATCCGTCTCCCGGCGGTAACCATGCCACCTGCCGCTCAATGCGTGCTCCTTCCTGCAACGGATGAGAGAAAGTGGAGTGGGCTGCAGCCACCTCTTTAGCCAACTCTTTGATAAACTTCACCCGATCTCTACATTTACCATTTACACCAAAAACATTACCGCACCGCCATTTCCAACCCCACCATAACCCCATCGCGAATACCGTAGACCATGAACTACCTTCCATTTCCACACCATCCCGCAGGTTAGCATAAAGCCATTCCAACAAAGATTGTTGGAAAAACAATCGCCGTCTTCTAGCCGGAACAATGCGCCTCCAAATCCCAGCCATTGTGGGACAGTCTCGCAAGATGTGAATGATCGTTTCCTCCGCCCCTTTATAGACCTGACAGATGCCGGAATCCGCTAAGTGCCTCCTCTGTCTTTCCACATTCGTCATCACCACTTGGTGCACTCCCAGCCAAATAAAGATTTTGACTCTCTCAGGCGCAATTACCCTCCAAACGCAATCAAATAATTTACTCAGGTTCTGTCGCGGGGTATTATCCCTTGTCAAGGTAGCATAAGCCGACTTGACGCTGAATTGGCCATCTTCGCTATCACCCCATGACACTCTGTCTTTCGCACCCGTCACAAAATCCACCACCACGGCTGCCAGTTTCAGTCTTGTTCTTTCAGTGACAAACGGGACAATCTGATGCAATTTCCATCCTGCCCCATGTGTCCACATATCCCGAACTCTGATCGCATCATATCCCTCCGGTAAAACACCCGTCACCTCTTCCTGCAGTGGTTTGTCGGAGAGCCACCTATCGGACCAGAATCTTATACATTGACCATCGCCAATTACCCAACTTAAACCGGGTTGCACCACCTCACGCATTCCAACTGCCACACTCTTCCAAGTAGAAGACCAATTGCTCTTCACTGCCCCCCAAGCAAAATTTTTAACCTCTCTAACTTTGTATTTACTCCTCAACACTCTTACCCACAAGCTAGAGTCATCATGTAAAAGTCTCCATCCTATCTTAGCAAGGAGAGCTTTGTTCATGTCTCTGGCCAATCGGATCCCCAGCCCTCCATCCTTCTTTGGTCGACAAACTTTTTTCCAAGAGATTAAATGTTGCTTCTGTTTCTCAGGAGAACTCCCCCACAAAAATGAGCGCGAGATCCTGTCCAGGCTGTCCAATGTAGACTTTGGAAGTGAAATAGTGCTCATCGAGTGGACCGGTATAGATGATATCACTGCTTTCGTAAGGGTTAGTCTCCCTGCAAGACTCAACGTTCTGCTTTTCCATCCCGACAGCCTCAAGGTAACCCGTTCCAAGACTTCACCAAATGTTTCCTTATTAATTCTCTTCTGTAATACCGGCATTCCCAAATATTTCCCTAGATCCCGAGTTGATTTGATCCCGCTCTCTTCACTTATCAGCTTCTCCAAGTCGCGGTGGACATTTTTTGAGAAATTTTTTTTTGATTTCTCCAGGCTTACCTTTTGTCCCGATGATTCGCAGAATTTCTCTAACACCTTCCTTATCACCCGTATTTGCGTCACTGATGCTTCGGCAAAGAGGATGAGATCATCAGCGAAGCAAATGTGTGACAGCTTTGGACCTCCCTGAGAAATGCTTATCGGCTTCCACTCCTTTGATTCGATAGATCTCTCAATTTGGTGACATAATCGTTCCATGCAGAGCACAAAAAGATACGGAGACAAGGGGTCTCCCTGTCGCAGTCCTCGGGCTGGTTTAAAGGCTTCTGTTATCTCCCCATTCAACAGTAGGTTCATGGATGGCCCCGTAACACACTTTAGGATCCAGTGAATCCATGTATCCGGCAGTCCCGCAGCCCGCAACGTATCCTCTAGAAAATCCCATCTAATTCTGTCGTAAGCTTTCTCTAGGTCCAGTTTCAAGAGCATCCATCCCTTACGGCCTTTCTTGCGTCTCATAGAGTGAACAGCCTCTTGGACCACAACAATGTTATCCGCGCTTAACCTCCCCGGAATAAAACTTGATTGTGCTGGTCCTATGAGCTTAGGCATGATTTTCTTCAGCCGCATAACCATAGTTTTTGTAATCGTTTTGAATAAAACATTACATAAACTTATCGGTCTAAACTGCGTTATTCTCTCCGGCTTAGTGACTTTTGCAATAAGGACCACCAGCGCATCATTCAGCTCACTTGGTAGTTCCGCTGTTTCAAAGAACCTTAGAACAAAGCTCGTCACAGAATCACCAATCACATCCCAACACTGCTGGTAGAATACAGGCTGGAATCCATCGGGCCCTGGCGCTTTGAATTTTCCCATACCCTTGATCGCACTCTCCACTTCTGGCCTTGAGAATGGTTTGTTTAGATCATTAACTTCTTCCCGCGTTAGAGCTGAGAAGCCAAACTGAGGCAGCTGCTCCACAACTAAGTCCACATCGGCCATAGAGTACAGTCTCTTGTAATACCCAACTGCCAATGTTTCTATCTCTTTAGGTTCCGAAACCCATTTATTCTCATCATCTTTCAACAATTCAATCCGATTCCGCCTTCTCCGAATGATAGTTGAAGTATGAAAATATTGTGTATTTTGATCCCCATGAGCTATCCATTTCTCCCTTGACTTTTGAAACCAGATTAATTCCTCCTGTTCTAACACTTCATCAAATTCTTTTATTAATCCTTCCTCTTTGCTCAGCAGCTCATCGGTTTGTCCCACCTCCAATAAGTCTTGAACTTCCTTAATCGCAACCAGCAGCTTGTTTTTACATTTCTCGACATGACCAAAAACTTCATTATTCCACTTCTTCAACTTCTCTTTCAACCCGACCAAAGCTTGCTGTGTTGATAGCTCTCTGTCCCACGACGTCACCAACAATTCTTTGAAAGAAGGGTGCTTTAACCAGGCTGCCTCAAATCGAAATGGCCTTCGACTCGGATCACTCTTAACTTCTGGACTCAGCTGTACATAGAGAGGTACATGATCTGAGGATAGGAAGGGGAGATGGTGAACCGAAGCCTCCTGCCATTTGAGTCTAGTATGTGGACAACACAAAACCCGGTCAAGCCTTTTCGCCACATAGGTACTCTCCATACGTCCTCTCCGCCAAGTGAATATGCTTCCCTTAAACCCCATATCAATAAGAGATAATGATTACTTTAACCAACAAAATATGACCCAAAAAAGAGAGCTTGTTTTTTAGTTTAATATATATGATCACATCTCTTGTAATAGTTTGTCAAATAAACTAAAAATTATAACAGTTCATTAACCAAAGCTAAAAATTGCAATGATTCGTCTAAAAGACCAAATTTTACAGTTGTTCAATTAAAAATAAATTTTAGTAATTAAAAATTAAAAATAATAATTTATAAAAAGTTACAATGAGAGACATAACTGTAGATAATTAAATGTTATAACGATGCACAAAATAAACCAAAAGTTGCAATGATTTTCACAATAAACTAAATTTTGCAATGTTTCAACTAAACGGTTGCAACTATTAACGAAGAGTTACGATTAAAAAAACGCAACCGTAGAAAGTATATTTGGATTGCAACTTTCTAAAAGCACACAACCGTAAAATATATTTTAGTTAATCTTTTTAATTAAAAATTACGATAGCAACCGTAGAAAGCATTTATTTGGATTTCTATTATTATATAGAAAATATATTACAACGGTTCATAAAGTAAACCGAAACTTGCATTGTTTTTCAAATAAACTAAATGGTACAATGGTTCAATGAAACGGTGGTAACAATTTATTTAAATATATATTTTAGTAACTAAATCTAAAAATATCAAAATTTAAACCGAGAGAACCGATCGTATATATTAAATATAACAAAATTACAATGGTTTGTCAAATAAACTAAAATATATCACGGTTAATAAAACAAAATCAAAATCTGCAATGATTTTCATATAAACCAAATGTTGCAAATGTTCAACTAAACTGTTATAATTTCATTGAAAGGTATTAATTTATCAATAGTTACACTGAGAGGCACGACTATAGATAATTAAATGTTATAGCGATTTATAAAATAAACCAAATTGCAATGATTTTTCATATAAAACTAAATGTTACTAGGTTCAACTAAACGATTGCAACCGTTTATGAAGAGTTATGCGCAACTGTAGAAGTCATTTATCTTGATTGGAAATTTTTAACAAATACAAACGTCAATTCTAGTTTTCAGTTTTTTTTTTTGTAGAAAAATATTTAAACGAAAAAGTGCAAAAAACACAATTATAGCAAAAGATATTTATTTAAATTGTTATTAGTATATAGATTATTGTCACAAAACTGTGACCTTTTTGTAACAAAAATTGTGTTGTGGCGACTATTTTTGGGACATATTGTAAATCGTCACAAAGCCGTCACAATAAAGAATTTGTGACAAAATTTCTTTTTTATTAATTGACTTTAGTCAGATTTTTATTTCAAACGGTTGCCTCCAATTGAAAATTATATGAGCCAATCAAGAGAAAGTATAATCCATGAAAAGTTAATGCAGTATTTCTCTGTAGGATATTTCTCCTTGAAGTTTGATAGTTTGAAAGTATAATTTGATAGTTTTTGCATCAATTAGAATTAAACCGAACCAAGTACGAACAAAAATTTCAAGTATTACCCATTATTGTTTTTTCTTTTGAATAAAATACAAAATTTATTTGAAAAATACGTTTTTACAACAAGTGAAGCGTTTGCGTAAGCGTTTTTAACATACGGTTTTAAACGAAATTTTTTGAAATGAAATTCTTTCTTATGTTGAGGCAAACAAAACCGTCATACAACTTTCATATATATCTAGTCGTTGGATTAATTAGGTTGATGGATTTAGAGAGTCACCGTGTCGTCTACTGCTCCTTTCCTTAGCCTTATCTATTAAGAAATTCAATATGAAAGAGCATAAATTTGTTCGTAAGTGAGTTTTGTTATGTTTGTTTTAGTTTTATTATATATAAACTTTGAGAATACAATGAATAAACAACATGATTTTGAAAGTTATGTTTAGAGAATCATTGTTCCAGTAACTACATAGTTTAATAGAATTGTAAAATCATTAAAAAAACAAAACTTTTGGTATAATAAAAGATTTTGTTGTATGGAATTACAAAATTAATAAACCAGTAACAATTGATTTTCTTAGGAATATTTAAATCCATAAACCAATAACATTAATGGAATCTTTAAAAATCTAAAAATCTTTAGAAATCCCTCGAGATTATTTTGTTTTCTTAAATTTAAATATAAATGTTGTGCCAGGTATCCTGACGATGTGTACGATCGTCAATGGGATCTATCATACATTGGACCTTTTTTTGGTTTGGAGGATAGAAGAGAAATAAAGACCAATCTCACAGTGAATTCCTCTAATCCCTTTGAACTACCAAAAGTTGTTGCTAGGTCCGCCACAACGCCCATAAATGCCAGTGAACCACTGCAGATTTACCAATATGAAGATAGCCCCGGTGATAAGTTTGTTATTTATCTTCACTTTGCCGAGATCCAAGACCTACAAACCAATGATACCAGGGAATTCGACATTGTATTGAATAAAAATATTATAAATGCAGCATATAGTCCGAAGAAGTTACAGATAGAAACTATATTCAACATATCACCAAAAAAATGCGATGATTATGTATGCAATTTGGAATTGGTGAAGACAGGGAAGTCAACTCTTCCACCTCTGCTCACCGCTTATGAGGCTTACAACGTTATAGAGTTTCCATATTCAGAAACATATCCAGCCGATGGTACGTCAAGTTAATTTCTCTATTTTTTGCATAGTTGTACAATATTTATTATATATAGTAAACATTTCTATATATATATATGATACAAATTAGTAAATGTGGACGTACGTTTTTTCGGATTGGTTTTTTCGGTTTTACTGTTTATCAGTTTTACAAAAACTAAACCCATATAGAAACCATATATAATTCAGTTTAGTTACAGTTCAATTTTTTCGCTTTTACAATCTATCTTTTATAAAAAAACTGAAATCATATAAAAACAGTATGTAGAACGGTTCGGTTCGATTCGGGTTTTTCAAAGTTATATAAAATTATCCAAAATTTTATTAAAAACCAAAAATAAACATTCGGTTTTCGGTCTTTGATCAAACCAAACATAAACCGAAAACTTAATAAAAATTACAAAACCATAAGTCCAAACTAAATCACCTACTTCAGTTTGGTTTAGTTTGGTTCAGTTTGGTTTTCTCGGTTATGTTTTTTTGCCCAATTAGATTTTTCTACTATAAGTAAATAGAAAAAAAATATGAAAACATGCATGAAGAAACCAAATTTACAATCTTACTTGTGATAGTAAAAATAATGAGAATGGATTATAAAAATTAGTTTTTTTATATTCATTTTCAATAGTTTTTAACTATAATAATTTTATGTTATGTAACTTTTTTCGGACTAACAAAGTTTTACTAAACTACATCAATATTACATAATAGTCATTTAGCTTACTTGATTTTCTTAAACTCGAAATCAATCCCGCACCTAGCGCTTTGTTTGAGTTATTTACTAGTGTAATATAAAGGCCATGAGTATTCCACCAATTGTATCATATAGCCAAAGTTGACATAACAAGATTTCGCCAATCCAAAAGTAATGAGATTCGTCTAAAAAAATGGGGAAAAATTAATTATCATCTTGAGAAGCATCCAAATTAAAGGGTAGTGAATGTAACAAAAAAAATTAAGAAAAATCGTTTCATATAATAATTGTTTGGCTTTTTGAACCTCTATGCCAGTGGCTGCTATCAAGAATATTCAAGCCGCCTATCGATTGAACATAACTAGTTGGGAAGGAGATCCTTGCCTCCCAGAACAATGGAAATGGAAAGGTGTAGAATGCATATATACTACTAAGTCTACTCCGCCAAGAATTATTTCCTTGTAAGATCACTCTCTCTACCTTTGCAGCTTTAAGTATCTTCAACTTCAAACTCTTTCTACTATGGTCATATATACAGAGACTTATCATCGAGAGGGTTAAGTGGGATCATAGTCCCTGGATTCCAAAATTTGAGTCAACTACAAAGATTGTGAGTGTCTCTATCCTTTATGTTGATTTGATTAAAAGCTATACACTGACATTATCATTTCATCTTAATTGACATGATCATAGCAACGAAGATACTAAATTAATAACGAGATAAATTAATGATATGAGTCATATGACATATTTTTCCATTTTCTTTTAGTATTTGCATCTTTATAAAACAAATTTATATCGTAGGGTATATTTTTAATCTGTATGGGTTTTAATTTATAACCGAATTGTCAATAGCTTTATGTATAAGGTCTCACATCATTTTTATGTAAGAGATTCCTAACACGCCTTCTCAAAATTATGACATTTTACGTTATTCATCTCGACAACATAACATTATAGGATTAATTTTGGATTAGATTGAATAGTCTAGTATAGGGTCGAATCAATTTTGCGCAGAACCGATTGGACAATGGGTGGGATCAATTTCGGTTCAGATTATAATAGCCTGTGTGTTCGGACTATGACACCATATTAAGGTTATGCGAGAAAAAAATTAGTTTCTTCATCATAAACTCTCATCGCCTCAATAAATACTGTATCACCTATAAGGCTATAACTTCCGAACATATTTTCTTAGATCTGTTAACATGAATATATATATTTGATTTCATATGTTGCCATTTGTTATTAAAGACATTAAAAATTCTAAAAGCTCTCTACTTGGAAGCTCCGATTGGTAACACTGGATAATAACATATATAAGCTGCAGAATAAAACTCGTAGAATGAAATTTTGCAAAATAAAAAATCGCAAAACAAAATTACTTAAAATAATATGTTGATTGGATACATTTTGCATAATGACAGAATATAATATTATATCACCAATATATATTTATATTTAATAAACAAATTAATGTCTTAATAATTTTAAAGTAATATTTGATAATAAAACTACTAGAATTTAACCCGCGGTATACCGCGGGGCTATATTTTTTAAAAAAATGTAATGTTATTTTTTAAAAGACTAACTGAAGATATATCATATTAATTTGTATTTTTAAATGTAGATATCTATATATCAATTTTTGAAGTATATATACGAAAACATACATTTTTTTTAAGTAACGATGTATGGTGGATTTTAAAATTTTGAATATTTTACTCTGCAGTATACCGTGGGTCGGTTTTTTTATAACTAAAAATTTTAAATTTAAGTTGGATTTGTTTTGTTAATATTGTTTCTTTTGTTTTGTGTTTAAGATTGTATAATTGTATTTTGATTGTTAATTTTAGGATTTCATCCGTGATATACCGTTATTTATTAGTATTATAAAATCCAAGAAAATAAATTATTATTGTTATAAAATCTAATAATTTTAGGATCTCACCCGTAGTATACCGTTCTTTGAACGATTTTAAATTTATACTACTAATATATATATTTTAAATTTATCATATAAAGTATATGATTTCAAGTTTTTGTGTTTTTTTTTATTTAAATAAAACAACGGCTTAAATGATGATAGATATAGTTCTTTTTACTGTATGTGTATTTGATTTTTTTATTGCTATGCAAAATGTTAATATAAATATTTGCTATAAATTTTTTTGAATATATATGGAAAGATTGTGTAGAGATTTTTAGAAACAAATTAGGCAAGATATTGTTTGGTTAATATCTTTTATTTAAATTTTGTAAAAATAATAATAAATGTCAGTGGCATTCTTTGTAAATACTGCCAAACCCCAGGATTTATTTGCTAAAAGTGTTCCAAAATCGTATATATAGATATAAATATTAAAAATTGTTAAACCGTTGTGAAATTTTAAATTTTAAATACTATTTCTATAAATAGTATAAGTTGTTCCATAGTATAAATACTGTTTTCATTGCTAATATTTTGTTTAGACAAAATGATAAAAATCCATTTTGCAAATAAATAGCTATATACCCATTTCTTTGCATAATAAATTTTGACCTCTGTCGTTACCAAAAAATTATATTGGTAATTTTTTTGCATAATCACATTAAAAAACTGTCATTCGGCATCACGTTAGGAGCCATACTGAAAATAACTTTTAAAATGTTTCCCAACCGTAGGGATTTATCAAATAACAGTCTGTCTGGAAGTGTGCCCGAATTTCTAGCCACCATGAATTCATTGTCGATCATGTAAGTTGTTTCAGGAAGCAGAAGAAACATTGAACTATCTCATATCTTCGCACCATATTCAGTTGATTTTTTTCATGTACGTAACTTTATTTATCGACAGAAACTTTTTTTTTTTTTTTTTTTTTTTTATATCGACAGAAACTTAAGTTGGAACAAACTCAAGGGTCGGGTCCCGCAAGCCCTTCGTGATAGAAAAAAGAAAGGGCTACAGTTGCTGTAAGATTTTAACAGTTTGTTTTCTTTTCACTCTCTCAAAATTTAAAGTGACACATGTGGTCTCTAGGATTGACGGAAACCCAAAGCTTTGTGTGGATAACTTATGCAAGATTAAAAACAAGAGTATCCTTATCGTGGCTTTGCTGGTTGTTGCGTCAATTGCTGGATTAGTACTTATCGTGGCTTCGCTGGTTCTCTGTTTTGTTTTCAAAAAGAAAAAAAATTTGAAAGGTATGTCAAGGTGATTTATATTTTTAGCGTAATTGAGGCTATAAAATCTCATGGATTTTGGTTGTATTGTTGTCTTCCAAGCTCAAAATAATCAACCATTTAAGTCGTCAATTTTAACGAAGAAAAGAAGGTTTACATATCCAGAGATTGAAGCCATAACAAATAACTTTGAAAGAGTTATTGGAGAAGGAGGGTTTGGTATCGTCTATCATGGTTCCTTGAGTGATACTGACAAAGTAGCTGTAAAACTGCTCTCCCAGTCACCAACTCAAGGCTACAAGCAATTTAAGGAAGAGGTACTATCTTACAGAACAAAACATGACCTATTAATATTATGAGGAAAATATGACTATATGAGCCTCACATTACGTGTTCATATGGTTAAATATTAGGTGGAACTGCTTTTGAGGGTTCACCATGTAAATTTGGTAAGTCTTGTTGGATATTGTTTCGAAGAAGATCACTTGGCCCTAGTCTATGAGTACACAACCAATGGAGATTTAAAACAACATTTGTCAGGTAATTTCGAATACGTCGTAAAACTATGATACCTTGGCATAATTTGATGGTACTTATGTTAATATAGAATGATGATATATTTATCTGATATAGGAGAACGTGGCGGCTCCACTCTGAGCTGGGAAAATAGACTTAACATCGCAACAGACATTGCACAAGGTTCATTCTACGTGAAGCTTCATCATCTGTTTTTTTTTTTTTTTTTTTCTAAAAAACTTACTGAAAGTAGTTATCCACTTTCCCTTTAGAGCGCTTAAATGAAAATTTCACTATTATCGAACCATGAGTTACTTTTTGTTTATAGGACTAGAATACTTACATAGAGGATGCAGACCGCCAATGGTTCATAGAGATGTCAAGACTACAAACATACTTATCGACGAGAACTTCCATGCCAAACTTATTGATTTTGGGCTTTCGAGATCATTTCCACTTGGGAATGAAACACATATGACAACAATTGTTGCTGGTACCCCGGGATATCTTGACCCCGAGTAAGCTTTACTCCCAACAAAAATATAACTAAAAATGTTTCTTCTTTCCCCATTTGAGAGAATTCCTATCTTTTTCTTTCAGATATAACCAAACAAATTGGTTGACTGAGAAGAGTGATGTCTACAGCTTTGGAATTGTGTTACTAGAAATCATCACAACCCAATCTGTGATTGATCAAAACCGTGAAAAGCCTCACATAGCAGAATGGGTTGGTTTTATGCTTACCAAAGGAGGTATTGAAAATATTGTGGATCCAAGTCTCACTGGAGATTATGACTCTAGTTCTATCTGGAAATTTCTTGAACTCGCAGTAGCATGTGTGAATCCTTCTTCTTTGGGAAGACCAAATATGTCTCACGTTGTTAATGAATTAAAAGAATGTCTTGTCTCTGAGAATTCAAGGAAAGGAGGTACAACAGAGGTGGAATCAAAGAGTTCTTTTGAACCGAGCATGCAATTTGCAGACGGGGTAACCCCTGTGCCGCGCTAACAACTTCTGAGCAGTTCCTTGAGCCAACGTTTGTAAATTGGATCAGATGATATGGGTCTTCTACATTGTCCTTCCGTGTTCTCTTTTCACAAACTATTTGAGTGAAGGAAATTCTACTATATTTTTCCTTATGCATGATTGAATTATCATACTTTACCATGTATGTAATAATTATTTGGTCTTAAAGATTTATAAATCTAAAAGGATGATGGCCAAAAACTTGAAGATAATACACATACCATATAATACTCATACACCATGATATCACTTTGTTGTTTAATTTATTATTTAAACCATTTCTTATCTGATAAAGGACTCATATATCTTTCCGTATTTTATTAAGTTCAGCATTACATATATATTTACATCAACCAGAATTCTGCAAAAACGGATAAACTAGGAGCATCTCCAATGAGAATATGCAAAGAAGAAACTCTCTATAAAAATAATGAAAAAAAAAAAAAAAGTTGGAGAGAGAAGTGAAAAGGGGTTATTCTTTAAGAACTTTTGAGATACAAACAAGAATTGTTCTTAGGGTGAACAAAATATTTAACCATACAAGAAAAGATATTTGAAGATCTGGGAAGCGTAATCACGTAATAGCCAACCTCTCTGTATAAGGGCCACAAGAGCATGCGTGAGTGACAAACATATATTTTTAAAGCGGGAAAGAGAGGCTAAATTTAAAATTTTAATTGTAATTCATACTTAAACTTTTAATATTATAGCGACTTGGATCCCTTATCAAACAACGTACAAAAGATATTAGGTGATTTTTAAGACCACGTTTTTTTGTGCCACTTCAGACGTGCTCGCATCTTTTAGAGTTGTGTTGATGGTAGATTTTGGGCTCGGGCCCAAAAACCTTAGTCGGCCCGTCAACTTCTACGGCCCAAAAACCTGGGATACAGAAGCCCAGGGAAAGCCCAGGGAAAGCCCAGTAAACCCTTCTCCGCCGACCAAAGGGGGGAAAGAGGACATTTAGCACGGGTAGGGTACCCTACCTCTGCACATTATAAATAGAGAAGAAGAGTGATTGGAGGGAGGATCCCGAGATAACGACTTCAGCAGAGAATACAGTACAACCGTCAGAGAACTTTGCGGCTCGGCTCGTAAACTTAGAGATCAAGCTCGTCTATTTTTGTAATTGTCAAGCTCGTCATTTAACTAAGAGATTCTTCTTCCTTCCCTTGAGAATTCGTACTAGTGTGATTTTGAGGATCAACAGTTGGCGCGCCAGGTAGGGGGACAGCTCGAAGATTTCTCTCAGAACGACGAGCCTACAACACAGAAAATGGCAGATGCATTTCTCAACGCTCTCGGTGCTAGCGCGTCCAGTTCGGGAGGGGAAGCGTGCACCCCAGTCGACGCACCGCCCTCTTTGCCTCCGACACCAGAAGGACCAGTTGCGGCAACAACGGGGTTGCCTCCTGCACCGCATCCTGACGCCCTGGTGGCACCTCCGAGCGGACGTAACCCAACGAACCCCCATGCCGATGCCAGGGCTGGGACGAACCAAAGAAGCCAAGGCCGCACCGAACCGGACGACCTGCTTCAGAACATCCTCACGCACCTGAGCCAACAAGAAGAAAGGACAAACGTGCGACTTGAGTCTTTGGCAGCGGCCCAAGCTTGCGCTCAGGACGAAATCAACCGCCTAAACGCAAGTCAGACGCAAGGTGTGCGACCCATTCAAGGAAACCTAGTGCCGGCTCGGCAGATCCATCCTGTAACTTCATCAAGCGAGAGTGCCCGGGACCTCGAACTTGCCGAACTGCGACGCATTGTCCTGGACATGAATACAAAGGTTCACAAGGCCATAAGCGCCGCACCAGAACTCGACCGCGTCCTCGACGAAACGCAGCAAACGCCCTTCACTCGGAGGATAACCAGTGTCTCACTTCGAGGTCGCCAGAAGATCAAGCTCGAGCCTTACAACGGAAAGGGCGATCCGAAGGAATTCCTAACATCGTTCAGCATAGCGATCAACCGAGCCGAGCTAACTGACGAAAACTTCGAAGCAGGACAGTGCCAGATTTTTACCGAACATCTGACCGGCGCCGCCCTCAACTGGTTCTCAAGGCTTAAGCCGAATTCAATCAGCAGTTACCGACAACTGTCCGTAACGTTCCTAAAGCATTACTCACCGCTCATACAGAACCAAACAACTAATGCCGACCTCTGGTCCCTCTCACAAGGACCTACGGAGTCCCTCCGATTGTTTATCGACCGTTTCAAAGATGTCATCACCCGAATCGTCATACCAGACGAAGCCGCGATCATGGCTCTACGCAACGCGGTGTGGTACGACTCCAGATTTAGAGACGATATCACACTCCACGTTCCGAACACGCTCGAGGACGCGCTTCATAGAGCAACGAGATACATCGAGCTAGAGGAGGAACGGCTCGTCCTCTCACGAAAGCACGGTGTGACGAAGACATCGGCACCGAAAGAAGCTCCTGTAGTGAAGCCTACGGAGCCGAAACAACACCTGGACCGCAATACGAGCCAAGGAAGAAAGCCGGCCACGTTTGCCATAAATAGCGAAAACACGACGCACAAACCTTGGAACAAATGGTCAAGAGACACCGATGCCGATGCAACGGGGCCGGTATATTGTGCATATCATAAGAGCAAGGCCCACGCAACAGAGGATTGCCGTTACCTGCAAGGACTCCTTATGGCTAAGTACAAAAGCGGCGGCATCGCCATCGAGTGCGACCGCCCCCAAGGGAGTAACAAAAACCAAAGACGCAACGAAACGGCTGCTCGACAGTTCGTCGAGGGTCTTACCGAGGAAACCGCCGGCGACGACGATCAAGCGAACGATCCGGCCAAAAGACAGCGCCAAGGCAAAGCTATCGCCGACGCTCCCAAAGTTGTCCGGCAAATTCATATGATAATGGGCGGCCTCCAAAATTGCAACGATTCAGTACGTTCAATTAAGCAATACCGAAAGAAAGCCGAAATGATGAAGACGTGGCCAGTAACACCGAGCCAACCTTCCGAGGAGATCGAACCCATTTCATTCACGAAAGACGACCTCGTTGGAGTCGATCTTCCCCACAACGATCCCCTTGTCGTCGAGCTCATCGTCAGCGACAGCCGCGTCACACGCGTCATGATCGATACGGGCAGCTCGGTCGACCTGATTTTTAAGGATACTCTCACCGCGATGAATGTCGCCGACCGACGTATAAAGCCGCGCTCTCGGCCATTGGCAGGATTCGATGGTGACTTCATCATGTCCCTAGGCACCATCAAGCTGCCCACGTTCGTCGGCGGCACGATCGCCTGGGTTAAGTTCGTTGTCATTGACAAGCCGGCGATATACAACGTGATCTTAGGGACGCCGTGGCTTCATCAAATGCAGGCCATCGCGTCTACCTACCACCAGTGCGTCAAGTTTCCCACTCATCGAGGAGTCTTCACCCTCAGAGGAAATCAGCAAGTAGCGCGGACGTGTTTTCTGATCGAACACAAGAACCGCGCCGAAAAGAAGTTATAGCAACCAAAGAAAGAGGTGCCCGCGCCTAGCTCCGTAACAGAAAAGGCGCCGGGTAGGTCCTATGAAGAATCGGAGCTGAGCCGAACAGAACTCGTGAATATTGACGCGTCGGACCAACTGCGGTGCGTCAGCATCGGGGCGGAGATTAGTTCAGAAATCAGAACGGCCCTCGTAGCCCTCCTCACAGGAAACTCATCGACTTTCGCTTGGAGCGTCGAAGACATGCCAGGTATCGACCCCTCAATAACATCTCACGAGCTCGGTGTGGATCCAACATTCAAGCCTGTGAAGCAGAAAAGACGCAAATTGGGTCCGGAACGAGCCAAAGCAGTAAACGACGAGGTCGAAAAGCTATTGGGCGCCGGTTCCATTGTTGAAGTCCGATATCCGGAGTGGTTGGCAAACCCCGTCGTAGTAAAAAAGAAGAACGGTAAATGGCGGGTGTGCGTCGACTTCACCGATCTGAACAAGGCATGTCCAAAGGATTGCTACCCTCTGCCACATATCGATCGGCTCGTTGAGGCCACGGCAGGAAACGAGCTCCTATCGTTCATGGACGCCTTCTCCGGGTACAACCAAATCCTCATGCATAAAGACGACCAGGAAAAGACGTCCTTCATCACTGACCGTGGAACGTACTGCTACAAGGTGATGCCTTTTGGTCTTAAAAACGCCGGGGCAACGTATCAGCGCCTCGTCAACAAGATGTTTGCCGAACAACTCGGCCGAACTGTCGAAGTCTACATCGACGACATGCTCGTTAAGTCATTGAAAGCTGACGACCACGTTCAGAACCTCCGGCAATGCTTCGACGTGCTGAACAAGTACCAAATGAAGTTGAACCCGGCCAAATGTACGTTTGCTGTGACGTCCGGGGAGTTCCTGGGTTACGTCGTAACCAAGAGAGGAATAGAAGCCAACCCAAAACAAATTCGCGCTATACTGGAGTTACCCTCTCCCAGAAACGCCAAGGAAGTACAACGGCTGACCGGCCGGATCGCGGCCCTCAATCGATTCATCTCGAGGTCGACGGACAAATGTTTGCCGTTCTATAACCTCCTAAAGAGAAGAGATAAGTTTACCTGGGACGACGCAAGCGAGAAGGCATTCGCCAAACTTAAGACGTATCTGACGACGCCGCCGGTACTTGCAAAGCCTGAAAACGGTGAAACCCTGTTCTTATATATAGCTGTATCTAGTTGGGCCGTCAGTGGAGTATTAGTACGAGACGACCGCGGCGAACAGAGGCCAATCTTCTATGTAAGCAAGTCGTTAATCGACGCCGAGGTCCGATACCCTACAATGGAAAAAGCCGCGCTAGCAGTCGTAACGTCGGCGAGAAAATTGCGTCCCTATTTCCAGTCCCACACCGTAGCCGTGCTCACAAATCAGCCCATCAAAGCCGCATTGCATAGTCCTAGTCTGTCCGGAAGAATGACTAAGTGGGCCGTCGAACTCAGCGAATACGACATCGACTTCCGGGCTCGGCCAGCCATGAAATCTCAAGTCCTCGCCGATTTCATCGTCGAACTGCCAGCAGCAGATTCGGATGATACCGCGCTAAACACCGATTTCAAGAAACGGAACTTGGACCCTCTACTCGGACGGTTCGTCATCATCACATGGTTCAGGCGTCGGAATCCGGCTTGTCCTCGCCAACCGGAGAAATGTTGGAACAGTCTTTCCGGCTCCGTTTCACGGCTACTAACAACGTCGCCGAATATGAAGCACTCATCGCCGGACTTCGGCTCGCAATCGGGATGAACGTCCCACGACTACGAGCCATGATTGATTCACAACTCGTAGCAAGTCAATACAGCGGGGACTACGAGGCGAAGAACGACAGAATGGAAGCCTATCTCAGGTCGTTCAAGGCCTATCAAAGCAATTCGCAGGAGTTCGAATTAACTAAGATCCCGCGCGGGGATAACGCTCCTGCAGACGCACTGGCCGCACTAGCCTCAACATCCGACCCAGACCTTCGCCGCGTCATAACCAGTCGAAAGCATCGACCACCCCAGTATCGAAGGGATAGAGTCCGTCAATTTCGTTTTGCCAACGCGCCGCGCCCGATCCAATTGACGATCCAGACGATTGGCGCCTAGTATACGTGACTTCCGCTCCGACGGGATAGTCCCACCAGACAAGTGGGAAGCTCGGCGGCTCCGTGCGAAAGCGTCAAAATACACTCTGTGGCGAGAACACTTGCTCCGATACAGCGCCTCCGGGTCGTCTTAAGCTTGCCTTCACAAAGCGGAACGCGATCGATGTCATGAAAGAAACCCACGAGGGAGCCGGCGGGAATCACTACTCCGGCGTCCGATCTCATAGCTCTTAAAATTAAAAAACTCGGCTACTACTGGCCGACGATGATTTCAGATTGCAAAGACTTCGTGCTCAAATGTGAGCAATGCCAACGCCACGCGCCTGTCATCCATCAACCAACCGAGCTGATGAAAGCCGGAGTTGCGCCGTACCCATTCATGAGGTGGGCAATGGACATCGTCGGGCCGCTCCCGGCTTCGCGACAGAAGCGCTTCCATCCTCGTTCTAACTGATTACTTCACCAAGTGGGTCGAAGCCGAGTCCTACGCAAACGATAAGAGCTAAGGACTTGCAGAATTTCGTCTGGAAATATGTAATCGAAGATTTTTGTGCCAATTGGAGAATTCGCATTAAACACGTCTACACCGCGCTACCCTCAGGGCAAACGGGCAAGCCGAGGCGACAAATAAAACTATACTCGCCGGCCTCAAGAAACGGCTCGAAGCCAAAAAAGGAGTCTGGGCGGACGAACTCGACGGCGTCCTCTGGTCATACCGAACGACTCCGCGCAGCGCCACAGACCAATCCCCGTTCTCCCTAGCCTACGGAATAGAGCCATGGCCCCAGCCGAAGTCGGATGCACGAGCCTTCGTCGCTCCATGATGATCCAGGACGACGACCTCAACAATGAGATGATGAATCACAGTCTCGACGACCTAGAGGAAAAACGTAACACCGCACTCTGCCGAATCCAGAATTATCAGCAGCCGCGGCCAAGTACTACAACAAGAAAGTCCACAATCGGTATTTTAGTGAAGGCGACCTCGTCCTCAGAAAAGTGTTCGAGAATACGGCCGAACTCAATGCCGGGAAGCTCGGCGCAAGTTGGGAAGGTCCCTATCAGATATCGAAGATCGTCCGACCCGGAGACTACGAGCTCCTTACGATGTCCGGCCTCGAGTCCCTCGCACATGGATCGATGCACCTAAAGCGGTATACTACTACTAAAAAAAAAAAAAAAAAAAAAAAAAAAAAAAAAAAAAAAAAAAAAAAAAAAAGGTAGCTCGGCCTCACCGATGCTCACTATGTACTGTGAACTACGAGACGGCTTGATCCCTCCGATCAGAGGGGTACGTAGGCAGCCTCGTTTACGAGGCACGCTGCAAATATTAATAAATTTTATCTTTTCCCAAGTATGGCGAAACGAAAATACATCAGCACCCTGGCCCGTGTCTGATCGAACGAAAGCCGAGCTCCGTACTCGCAAAATTAAAATGGCCGTTGGCATAAGCGAGGTCGAACTCGCACTTTGTGCCCGTTTTAATCATTCGAACCGGATAAAGCCGATCCGGAGGTCGCACCTATAAGTGTCTTGGAACCGTCCCAAAACATACGACTATCGATCAAGTTATCGAGGTCGTCCGCGATAACATACGAATACGACCTCCAAGGTCATATCACCGAACGACCTGAGCCCGACCCAAACACGATAATCGACCAAGTTATTAAGGTCGTCCTCAGTAACTTGCGCGATACGACCCCAACGGACGCGTCGTCATATATCTTGGGTCCGACAGTTTACGCACAAGAATGAAACGTTAAAATATTCGATAAAAAGCCAACAGAAGTGGCAAAAAGTCTTACAAAAGGCCGACTACGCGGCAAACAAAAAAAAAAACAACAACATAAGGTCTCAAGATGCGGCCTCATCTTCAGGAGGATCTTCGACCCGGACACCTCCGCCACCAGTAGCCGGATCAACAACGACCTGATCCACGGCGTCGACGTCAACAGCAGTCCCTTCATCAGCATCGACGACGGAGGGAGCAAATTCTTCGACGACAAGAGGACCCTTGAAGAAAGTTCGAACATCCGCCCAACCCTCTTCGAGGTCGGCGATCTCGAACGCATTCACCTCGTTCTTAAGGTCCTCAACATCGGCCTCAAGTCTCTCGATTACGTCCTTGAGTTTAGGACGATCTCCCCAGACTCGGCCAGCGTATTCAGCAGATTTACGCTCCCGCAGCTTGATTGTAATCGAGAAATTTGGATTCGCCGCGTCCCTAGTGGTGAAGTGCCTCTGGATCCCGTCAAGGCGCTTCTGGAACTCTTCGGCAGCCTCCTTTAGAGCCTTAGTTACTTGGATCGACCAATATTCCGGCACGCCGCTTCCCGAAGCCTCGCCTCTTCGCCTGTGACCGCTCGGCGTAAAGTTTTAAAGTCGACTCGAGACTTTGACAGCTCTACAAGACAGCGCTCTGTTCTGCGAGAGCGTTATTCCCGTTCTTCCTTCAGCTTGGCGACCTCCTCGCGAAGAGCTGCACTTCGGAGTTAGCACTCTCCAGGCCCTTCGACGCCTGATCGGCCACTTTTGTCTCAGCCGCCAAGGCCCTCTGATGCTCCTTCGAGGCCGTGTTCTGCTCGGACAAAACACGCGAGGCGACGCTCGTACATGTACGCCATCCGATCGATCGCGGTAACGGCCTACAAAAAAGAAGGGGAAAGCTCGATCAAAGGACGAAACACTTAATGACAGAGTAAAGCAAAAATTTCCCAAAACGTTTACCGCGACAGTTTTCTTCGCGGCGTCGGTAAAAACCCGTCCTCTCATACATATCATGAAGCTCAAAAAAGGAGACGGACCGACATGGATCTTACGGAACAGCTCCGCACAAGACGTAGGATCGGTCGAAATATGGACGTCGCGTCCGTCATAATCATACCGCCATCGGTAATCCTGGGTCCAGGCCGTCCTCTGCTTCTTGGCCGAATCAGAGCGCATCGTCTCGGACTCATCCACTGCCCGTTTCCGGGTAGGCTCGGACCGATAGTCGTCATACAAGACGACCTCCCTGCCGCCTGAAGGTACGTCCCGGGAGGCCTCGGTGACAGGCAACTTAGCTAACCTCGCCTCGGCCACCTCCCTGTCCCTCCTTTCCTTAGAATCATGACCACGCCGGTCGCGACAATCATCCCCGGACTCCTTCCTTTGACGAGTTTCGGCTCGTCCCTTTGCCTCCCTCGCCTCGTATTCTTCAAGAGACAAACGCTTAGCCAAAGCCGTGGCCTCTTCTTCCTCCCGAGTCATCTTCTTCGTCGGCGTCACCGACGATTTCTTCTTGTACCGCGACGAGTATAATTTCCCACCGCGTCAACATTCAACTTACCCATGATAGCGAGAGGTGCTAAAAAAAGACAACAATGTATTAGTACGCGCCGATTCCGAAAAAAGACAAAAAAGGGGCTAGAAAACGGGACCGAGGCCCACCTGGATTCTTCGAAGTTTCTTCGATTTCGAGGGAACCTTCTTGCGGCTCGTTCCTTTTGATTTAAACGAAGGGCGACGGACAGGATCTTCTTCACCCGGCCAAGTGTACGGGCACAAAGCTAAAATCTTCTGAACGTCGTTATTGCAGTCTTTCGGGGTAGGGATCGAAAATCTTGGGACAATTAACTACAAAGAAAGAAACAAGAAAAACAAGTCAGACAAGTAACCAGGCAGTAGGCGATCGACCTCGGAGAGATAAGCAAGCTACCGGGTGAAACAGTCCACCCGTGGTAATTCGTAACCGTCACGTCCCCGGCGGACTCGTTGTTAACTATGACAAAGAAAATACCAAACGAAGCCAATCGTTGGTTTTGCTCTTCGCGCCGACGACCAACTTCGGGGTTCGCGAAGACTAAGTATACACCAAGCCCGGCTTGGATTTACCAAAGTTCTTCTTCGTCGTCATTCCTCGTATAAAGAACAACGAGGTTCAACGCCGCACCGCGCAGCCATGCGGATTAGGCCGTAGGCATTCCGAATAGCAGCCGGAGAAAGCTGCGCAAACGCCATTTGCCGCCGCGAAGCGTATTGAAGCAGAAACGCCCGGAATCGGGAAAGTCAGCCCGCAGTCGGTAATATGTTTCTCATATATGCAAAGGTAACCAGGCGGGGCAGTCCAGGGCCGATCCCAGGGGTTTGGGACGAGCGTATCTAGCGTAGCCGGGGCATTGCAAAAACGAAGGGAGAGCCCAATCGTTTCGATCGGTGACGTCGTCGGTCGAAAGGTAATCCGGTATTCCCGGCACCGGGCCACCAGGCTGAATAAACCCAACCGGAGCAGGCACCCGTCCTATCAGCGGAACGTTGTCCAAACGATCAAGAATATCAGACGACGGAGCAGCGGCACGAGTTGCTCTAGCAGAAGCAGATTTGCGTCTGATGAGCGGCACGTCATCCTCGTCTATGGATGCCCGCGTCGCTGTCCTCATCACGAAGGCGCATCGTCATAACGGGCTGAGGATCAGCGCTCGTTCCGGCTGCTCCTGTTCGGCACAAAAGCTCACGGCGTTGCAATTCCGCGGTGTCTCGAGAAACTCTAGCAACAGAAGAAACCGACGAGGCGGAAGAAGTTCGAGACCTCCGACCCCGGGAATTACTGACCGACCTGTTGAGAAAATTGTCGACGGATCGAACGTACGAATCGTCGGAAGTACGAGACCGACGGAGATCGGAACAGAATCAAAGGAAACCAATGCTCGAAGACATAATCGGAGATAGAAACGACGAACCGAGAAAAGAGGAGAGAGAACGGAGAGAATACCTTGATTGGTGCGGAGGAAGAATGAGAGAAATGAGGAGGAGTGAAGTATTTATAGAGAGGGTCTGTCGAAGGAAAGCGCGTCATCATTGCGTCTCGAAAACACGGCGTAATCATCATACCTTCGACGCCTGCACACGCGAACGATCCGCTTCTCGAGGTCTCGAGAACAGCAGCGGACGAATCAGGAGGAAGCGTTTCCACACGCGCCTCGGGAATGCACGAAGGGGAGTCGAAGTCGAGAACGGCGAAATGATTGCAACCCTAGCCGCGTCATCACTACGCACTAGGGTCGGGGGGCTACTGTTGATGGTAGATTTTGGGCTCGGGCCCAAAAACCTTAGCCAGCCCGTCATCTTCTCGGGCCCAAAAAACCTGGGATACAGAAGCCCAGGAAAAGCCCAGTGAACCTCTCTCCACCGACCAAGGGCAAAGAAGACATTCAGCACGGGTAGGGTACCCTACCTCTGCACATTATAAATAAGGGAAGAAGAGTGATTGGAGAGGGGATCCCGAGATAACCGCTTTGACAGAGAATATCGTGCAAACCGTCACAACACTTTGCGGCTCGGCTCGTACCTAAATTCTAGCTCGTCTATTTTTGTAATCGTCGGCTCGTTCTTTAAATAAGAGATTCTCTTTTTTCCCTTAAGACTCCGAATACGTACTTGTGTGATTTTGAGGATCAACAGTCTCGGCTCGTACCTAAATTCTCGCTCGTCTATTTTTTGTAATCGTCGGCTCGTTCTTTAAATAAGAGATCTTCTTTTTTTCCCTTAAGACTCCCGAATACGTACTTGTGTGATTTTGAGGATCAAACATTTCCACAGCCCCAATATTAATGTCCTACAAGGCTCTGGGTATTTCCTCTCTTATATATATCTATATTTAAGTTAGTTACATCACCGGCTGAAAACCATAATTCGGAAATTTAGGTAGAAGACGATGTATGATTTTGCATATATTCAGTAATCTTTTTGATAGTAAATTGAATTAATTATTTGTTAAATACGAATTAGCAAAATAGTGAATTTAATATATGAATCGAACATATTTCTTATTTGAAGTATTAAAGAGCTTTTTTCAATGTCTCGCGATAAGTATGAGAAAAGATTCATGATCATAAAGAATTTGTCAATACTACGTACGAGATGGACTGGTGTATAATACAACGTAAAATGCTTAGACCATTCTCTTTTCTTAATAGATGGTATATCGTGATTTGATTAAACTCAACCGGATTTAAAGTATAGTCAGTGTTTAAGCCCAAAAAAATAAATTTATTAGCTTATAATGAAGATACAACAACGTAACAATGCATTATAAACTTCGAAAGACTCTTGCTTTCACAATAAACCTTCAAACTCCAATATTCTCACCAACATTCTCAGAGTAAGCGCCATTAATTGAAATTAACATAATAGTTCACTCCTTTCATATAACAGTTCATTTTCTGTTTAGAATAATGACGAAGCTTTATTTATTTTACATAAAAATTTAACGTAATTTTTTGACAGACTAGACCATGACGAGGGTCTTTGTCTTAAATTTCTTTTGACAAACGTAAAACGTTTTTATTTTATTTTTTATTAATATATTATAATAAATATATAATGACTATAAATAAAAAACTAAACAAAATTAAAATTGGATTGAATCGAATTTGTTATACTCTAACTAAGTAGACTTTTGTTGACTTTGGCTTCTTAAAAAGTTTATATCTCATCATTCCCAAGATTTTATAGAACCAAAATATGCTCACGAGTTGTAATCCTGATCCCATTGCCTGTAAGAAAATAAAATAACATATCATTATAGAATAAATATTCAAATTAAAAATTATGATATACTGAGATTAATCGACATCTTTAACAAAAAAAAGAGATTAATCGACATAATATAATATATATATATATAATATATATATATGTATATATTTTTTCTCGATGATAAAAGTTCTATTTTGGTTTAACAATATATTTGTGTTAGAAAAAATTCACATATTAATAAAAACAAGTGGGTAATTGATGAAATAAAATATGTAACTAAAGTAAAAACCAAAACGAAAGATTTCATATTGTAAAATATTTAGATACCTTGTTTTTGTTTTTGATAAAGAAATAAAGATATCTTGTTGATGAAAATAATAATAAGGAATTCTTGGTAGGTGGGAAAGATGAATAAATACCTTGATGAAGATGGGATTATCAGCTGATAGACTGACGTAAACGAGAAATGGTCCACACACAATCCTCGCCAATGTGAATATAGTGGCAAAACACACCTATCATCAATTAATACAAAGCATGGTGGTGCTTAAGTTTTTAGAAACTTCATACAAAAAATAGATTTAACTTTGACTTAATAAAATATTGCTAAAAAACAAAAGACAATAATGCTAATAAACCAGAGAAGTTGATTTGGGTTTTACAGGAAAACCTTAACTAATAAATCTTCAACGAAATTAAAAGTTGCCATTCAATGGAATTAAAACAATAATAAGACTACTATAGACATTTGTTCCGTATCCAGTCGTGGTCCGGATTTTTATTATCCAACTAATCCTCTCAAGATATATTTGTCGAACTACTACAGACATTTTAAATGACAAAAATACTCGATTCTAAAGGAACAGAGATTAATCTAGGTTTTGAGATAATCTACATCGGTTACTACAGAAATTTGACCCTCATTTAAAATATTTGAACTATGTTGGTTTTGATTGGTAATTATGTACCACTGTGGTACATGATGTACCGCTAACGACATGATGTTACCGCTTTGACAATTACTGATTACAAAATCAATAGTAAAAACGTTATCAAAAAGTGTTACCAAAAGTTTACTCTCATCTTTTTGTACAAATTTCATGTACCACTATTTTTTACAGTTTTTTCACTATTCCGTAAAAGTTTTGCTTGCTCCAACTTACGGTTAAAATACACTATGTGTTACCAATCGGACCTATTATTTTAATATTTTTATGATTGTGTAGAAGTTACATCTAGTTATTATTCCATTTCTAAAAGAATACAGTCGTTTTTTTTTGCATGTAACAGGGAGTTGATGAGGGAGTAAAGACTACATTAACATTTTTTAGTCTCTGAGTTCGAAAAAAAAACTAGGAACCCAGCTTTAGAAAATGATTAATATTTTCTGAGTAAATTATTTTGGAAATTTTTAATATCCATTAGAAATTGTTAGTCACACAAAAAAAGGATGATTACACATATGGTATACTCACATCAGCGGCTAGATTGAGGCTGGGTCCTCTGTATCCAAGCTCTTTGAGAATCTCCCTAAAGATGAAAAAAGGACTCGATATTTCTGCTACCCACAGTGTAGCCACGATCTCAGATCCAGACTTCAAAACAAGAAGTGATACCAAAATTTAATAACTCAAATCTCATAATCTAGTAGCTATAGTAACCATTAATTTTAAAGAAAATAATAATAATACCTTTTGGTAGCAAGTCCAGCTATAAACCAAGAATGCTAACAAAATGATGAACCGCATTATCAATGCTAAACACTTTATCAAAATGACAACATATGAGATCGTAGATCATATACGATAACGAAAACGCCATCACGTCCATCTGTTTTGTGAATGTTTTATCACAGTTTGGTTACAATGTGCAAAAAGAGTGGATTATATATAAGTTAAGTGAAGTGATGATGTGAGTAAAAAGAACCTGTTTGGAGATGGCTTAGAAGCGAGGGGACAAACAGGGCAAGACAAATCTTGAACAGAGAGTGTTGCTAAAGTGACAAGCGATTGTCGCGTGAGCCGTGGAAAGAAGACGGTTGCTGAAGCTGAATGAGTTAGCTAGAGAAGACTCTCCGGGTGAGAATGAAGGCAACACCCCATGAGATTACTACGCCAAATACTATGATCTTAATAGCTCTTACTTGTTCTTCCTCCATATGAGTTAATCTCCTTTTTTGTTCAATCCAAAACAAAAGTTTGCTTGTGATGACAAAGAGAGATAGAGAGAATTAAAAAGATTTCATGATGTTAGTAAGGCGACATTATTGGTGGTAATGTTAGTTGGGAATTTTGGGATTCAATGGTGTGGATCCCATAGACATTAATTGTTTCTGGTAAATTGACCTATAAAGATTTGATCCAAAGATTTAGGAAGTAATTTCCTCTAGCTCCTAATTTTGCTTAAACTTATAATCAGTTTTTTTTTTCTTAGAGTATCTTAGGGTAAAACATTATGTTCTTAAACACCGAGACCACCACATGGCTTTCTATGAGATAAGTTGAGGTCAACTAGCTATTTTTTTTTAAAAAAAAAGTCATCATTGGTAACCAATTTCTTGAAATTTTTTTGACCAATTTTAGTCCAAAATTAACACAAAAGACAAGAGGCCATAGTTGATAGATATGGAAATGCTTTCTCATTTTTGTTGCTCATGACTCATTGGATAGTCCGTATTATTAAATTTTTATGTGTTATGTTTATGTTTGAACAAATTTAATTATATTTTAATATATATTTTTCTAAAATTTGAATTTTTGTGTCTTAAGAAAAAACAGTTATCTTTTAATATAATATTTAACATTTAAGTGTGTTGGTGATTGTTTAAAAAAAAGAGATGTTATTTATTTATAAACTAATTCAATTGCATATTGTTTTGATGAAATGTGAGATTTATATATGAATAAAATCTAAATATGTACAATATTTTATTGGTTTCCTTAGACTTTAATTACCAAAACAGAGCAAAGAATTACAAAACAGAGCATGAAGCTATCTATGGTCGTGTAAGTCTTGAGCTAAACCATCGTTGCACCATACCACTAGTCTTATCACTATATTTGAACTATCTATATTTGTAACCATTTCAAAACTCTGTACCACATCACCTATATATGTAAAACTTAACAAACTATATGTAGATGTAGTATCCACTCTATTCATAACTTCATGGAACAAAGCATACTAAAAACTAATATTTGTTGAAAACAAGACAAATCACAAATACTAAATTTTGAAAAGATAGATATTTGTTCCGCTTCAGGGTATATATACGATTCCCTATCATGGGTAGGTTGTCGATAGAATAATTAATTCGTTCTCGGCTAGTGTGTGTAAATAGAAAATGAGAAATGTTCAATATCTTTACAAATGAAAAAAAACAAAAAAAGTCAACATCGTGTTGTAAATCATGCCCGAAACCAAAGAACTAAATTTTATAGACGTATCATTGCACTGTCGGAGACCGAAGCTTAATAGTATTTTATTTCTTACATCATTACACTCACCTCTTTAAGACTCGCGGACAACGTGGGATATAATATAAAGATATCATTTTGAACTTATCCACTAATTTAGCAAAATATTATTTCCTCTGTTTCATATTACTTGTCGTTCTAGATTATTTCATACAAATTAAAAGAACGATTAAAGTTATTGTTTTACCCCTAATTAATACATTATTTTGTTTGATTATGTAATTAATAGCTTAAAAGTAGGGTTAAAACTGGAAAATCTGTCATAAATTTGCATTGTAAATATAAAACGACAAGTAATATGAAACAAAATTTTAACTCGAAAACGACAAGTAAAACGAAACGGAGGGAGTATAATTATATACTAAAAATAGTAGTAATTAAGCATAAGATGTTTTACTTTACACACTTGTTGTCGAGCCAAACAAAAAATATATTTTTCCTCTTTCAAGATCGATCAACGAGCTAATCAATGGCGATATCTCACGTCCAGCCTCCGCTTCTTCTCCTTGCATCACTTTTCTTCTTACGTATACCTGCGTCGCATGCCGTCGATTTTAAATACTGCAACAGTACCTATCGATTTGTTAAGTCTTTAAGTTCGTAGAATCACAAGCTTGCTATGTTGGATAAGCTTGAATAGCTTAAGGCCCAAGCTAAGTATATTTGGGAGTTATCCAAATATGCATATGTAAGTTCTAGGAGTTATCTAGAATATGTTATATTTCCTAATTGGTTTTGGAAAAGGTTTTTGAGGGTTCGATATATAAGAGCTACTAAGTTGTGGTATGCCTTATGAGTTTTGAGAGAGAGAGAGTTTGAGAGATTGTGTTTAAGAGATTGAGAGAGACCAAAGTTTTGAGTTATTTTCTTTGGTGATTAATAAAGAGGTTATTCTTTATTATGAGTTCTTAACCATCCTTACAAACTAGATTTGGTAGCAGAGCCACATGTTTCGAGATCCTGAGAGAGAATTATCATGGAAGTCGCCATTGTGACTAAAGAAGAGAAGGAAAAGCTTCTTCGATTACAATCAAAAGTATGAGAGATATTATGTTATCAAAGAAACAAAGGAGGAAGGAAGAAAAGATCCTTCAGAAGGAGAAGAAATTTCAGAATCTGATGCAGAAGAAGAACAAGAAGACGACTTTG
>LR999453.1:15728957-15758957 GCA_905216605.1 Arabidopsis arenosa | reverse complement strand
CCCGTCGTTCGCCCATCAATCAATAAATGGACCATTTGTTACGGAGACACAAGACAAACCTAGAAAGCATTTTTTCTGCAAGTCATCTCGAGGCTTTCAAACGCATCCATCCAAGCAATTGGTATCCGCGAAGGCAAATCCTCAGTGACTTTTCTTTTTTCCGCAGCGCCATTCCTCGACTTGGTTGACCTTCGCAGCAACATACACAGTTGACGTGGCCTCACATCCCGCACTTGACGGTGGACTTCCTCACAACTCATTGGCAACAGACCGGGTTGGCCTTGGACTTCGACCGGGCATGAGAACACAACATCGGGTTTTTATTCCTCACTTCTTTCATCCTCGTTTATAATCGATAATTCCTTATATAAGAAGTTTATAATCGATAATTCCTTATATAAGAAGATTTGAATTCCAGTCACTTTAGATATCAATCGAGAAAACGCCGCCCAAAGAAACTTCGCCGCGTGTGGACCAAGTCCTTTTAGGCGGTCCCGCGAAGTAGGTCCCCGGCCGTCCAAGATTGTACCTAACTACTGGAATAGATCTTCTGTTCTTCTTTGCTTAACACATAGAAGTTCGTTCTTGCCGGTGGGGAAAAATAGCCTAAAAGTCATTGTTCTGAATTCAGAGGAGTCAAGTAAAGCACGCATAGGAATAAAGAGAGAAGTCCCCGTTTACTATAATAGGAATGTGCCCACGGGAGAGAGCGGAGTTCGTTGCTTTGAACCAGGTTTCATAAAGAACCAATCTTGTTTTCTTCCCTTGCAACCTCTAGAATGAGGAAAAGTAAGATTGGCCTATTCGAGTTTTGGAGGTCTGTGTAAAAGGAACATGAATTTCCACCCTTGTTTTCTTCCTTTCAATGGACTGTGTAAAAGGATTGGTTTGTGTTTAGCGATAGGTTGCTCTCAAACGATAGCCAAGTTTGATTTGCTGTTTTAGCCTGGATACGTACACATACGCGTACTATAGAATCTAGATGTCTGATTGGTCTCCATAGCTTGATTTGCTTTCCTCCTAGCTGGATGGGTTTCTTGCTTTCTGCCTTGATTGAGAACCTCGAATCGTTGTTATCGTTTTTAGTAGAATTGGGTTCTTAATAATAGGCATGCTGTCTCCTCTTTTGATTATTCCTACACGCACGAGAGGAGCAGACGGTTGAGCGTTGATGGGCAGGTGATAAGATCTGTATTGGATAAGTTTCTTTCACCTGTACCATGATATGCCTGATTGGCTGTTTATAGAATTGGTCCAGGAATGCTGTCACTCAATTACTAGGTCTTCTTCCCACGTGTACGTAAATATAAGAGAGTGAAGGCTTTCACTAGCGCCTAACGTTTTAGCTAAGGGAAGCAGATAACAAGCGACGGAGGCGGGTAAGCGGAGGCGGGTAAGCGACGTATTAATAGTTAAGCGACGGAGGTAAGCGGAGGAAGCGTAGGAATCGGTTACTCAACTGCCCTTAGACTAGTGTAGCCCGATAGGACTCCTTTAAATGAGTCCGACGGCTAACAGCTAATACCTGCTATCTCGGCAACTCCTACCGATCAAGCAAGGAAGAAAGCAACTCTCGCTGGAGGGACAACTCCAGCTCAGGCAGAGCTAACCATTGAAGAACTAACTGATAGAACTACAAGAAACCAAAGGAAGAAGGTAGATACTTAAGTTAACAGTCAAACAAAAGAAAGCAAATGAAGGCACAAAGAAGGAACAAAGGAACAGACCTTAGAGAAGAAGGAGAACAGTCACAGATAGATTCAAAGCTAAGGAGGAAACGAGTAAAGAAAACAGATGGCATCTTATATAGAGTATAGAGAAAGATTCTCACAATAAAAACAAGAAGGAGAATTTGACTCTTCAACCGGAACCCGCGCCTGTGCGCCTACCGAGCTAGCAACACCCCCTCTTTCTCCCCCACAGAAGGACAGTGATATAACAACCCTTAGGTTACAATCAACCATGAATTCCAACAAGGAGAAGCCAAGGAACAAGACATACCGAAGGAGGGCCTAGCTAGTCTAATAGGACAGGTAAAGCAACAACCGAGAGAGGCCTTGGCCTTTACATTTTCAGCATCCCGAGCTCCATTCGCCCATCAATCAATAAATGGACCACTAAATATAAATAGGAGTCGAACCGGTGACGTGTATTCAGCAACACCGGAGAGGAACACCATAAGGAAACTTCTATACATATCCGGTAACAGACAAAAAGCACTACTTGAAATAATCACTGATAGAGCTATCGGAGAACAATAGAAACAAGGCGTACCGAGCGTACCATAGAAAGACACGTTCGCCCGCCTTCGACAGACCTTCGTTCCTAAGAACACGTTAGGAACTTCCCTCTTGATCGATAATTAAGTATAAAAGAGGATTCTCTTTCCAGTTAGCTATTAATCGAGAGAGGACCGACCATAGAAACTTAGCCGAGAGTGGATCACAAGTCCTTTAAGGCGATCCCGCGAAGTAGGCAACGGTGCCTCTGATCTTTTCTTACTACTGGAATGGGAATGGAAACCTTCTTTTCTTTCGGTGGGGAAAAAGACCTTACTCCACTTATACATTGAAGAAAGACCAATCCCAAAAGATGAGTGAGTTAGCCCACTTGAAGTAGAGTGATTGGATACCAAGCTATGGATTGTCTACCAAGCTATGTATTTCCCCCAAGGTATGGATTGGATTTCCCGCTGAAGAAGATTGGTCTATCCCCCGCTCAAGAAGAGTAAGATTTCCCGCCTCTAAATAAAGAGTAGGAGTAGATCGCCCGGGCTCCGAGTGATAGGCCTAGCGCGTACTGATGCCCCGGCTTGCCCCCGGGATGAGGCCCCTGGAAACGCTATTGGGTACGCGTCCTACGAATATGGTTTCGATCTCAACCGATTCCTTGTCCACCGATCGTACCTTTCCTTCACCTTTGTTTGAAACCGCACTTACTTGGTTTGCCTTCAGTCGTACTTAATAGAGTCTGCCTTTAGCCGTACTTAATAGAGTCCTGCCTTCAGCCTAGCTTGGGTCCGGTCCGCCGTCTATAATCTATTCTCTTCTCCTCCCTGCGTTCTGCCTTGATTGTAGAGTTGGAATCGCCGTTTTCGTTTTCTGGAGAATTTCTACCACTGAATTTTGTTGGAATTTCTCCCACTGAATTCCAACTCGAGGTAAAACAGGCATAGGAATCCAGGCATAGAAAGAGTAAAGGATAAGAGGAGCTGTGTTGACCCTAAGGGCTGATGTGAAGTCGGAGTAAAGTTTTCAACTGGATCAAGCAGATGGTAGGAGTATCGTGGATTTGAATCCCTGAGTGGTTAGTTCGTTAAGTAAAGAGATGACTTCCCAAGTAGTTCCCAAGTAGTTCCCTAGCCTAGTATTCCCCTATCGTAGTAGTGAACTATCAAAGTATCCAACTGAAGTCAAAGTATTCACCTGAGGATAGGACGTAGTCCGGTCGTTTGACCCTCCTGAAGCGGCTAAGGAATGCTCGTACTGCTGCTGTTACTGGGACGGCTAGTGCTGCCGCACTGTTTTCAGCCTATTTGGTTGCAGCTGCTGTTTCTGCCTTGTTTGGGCTCACTTCACGGTTCTTAAATCTCTGTCCTGCTTCTGCCGAGCTTGGTTGTAGCTCAGTAGTGTGAGGGAAGGCGAACGAAGAAGCAAACTCTGTTCAAAGCGGAGAATGCGGATGAGTCTGTCCACTTATAAGGATGAAAGCGAGGCAACTGTTAGAATGTCTTTGTTGTTTGAGTTTGAACTGTATGATCTACCTCTTCCCTTCGTTCATCTGTAGTTCTCTTTTATTTATTGTTGCTTCATATGCCGAAAAAGGAGCCGTCGGTCGAAGACCAAAGCCCAGTCCCCGGGGTCGCATATCTGAGCTGTTCTTGGTGTAAAGAGTAAATGTAGCTCAGTAGGGCCTTGGTTCTTAATAGAGAAACTTGTGCCTTGACTTTCCTCCTTCCCCGCGTCCGTGAATGGAATGGGTTCTTGGCACGTGTTCATTCTTTTTGCTGGTCTTTCTACGTCTTCCTCTGCTGTTGAATGAAAGCTTTGCTCGCCTACGGTTCGGCTTGCTTGTTCCCCTTCACTGACTTCTACGACTAGCTACGGCTTCTTTCCCTTCTTTTAGCCTTAGATAGATGGGTCTCTTTCCTTTAATCTGCTTGTTTAAGCGGCGTATATTGTAGCTGTTCCTGATCCGAGGTGAGCCCGATTCGATCCCGGTGAGACAGCTTGGGGGTCTCTTAGACCCAGGGGTGACGATCAACGTGAGAAACCTTCTTCTAGGCTCTTCCCTTGGGTCATAGGTGAGTTCCTCAGTTAGTATCTTTGATAGCGAGGTAGGACTCGGCAACTCCTTAAGAAAGCACTGTGGTTTAGGTTCCTGAGCTGGGTTCCCAGCGAGACCTAAGGTAGTTCCGTTTGCCTGAGCCAGGATAAAGCTCTCGATTTCTCTTATGACTGGGCCCTATTGTAGTGGCGGAACCTTATGAGTGGTAGTGGAGCGGAGCCCTTTAGTTGAGAAGCCGCATAAAGATATGAAAGGGAAAGTAGTCTGTTGTAATAATGGCTTTGAAACTCCCCCATCTTCTGAAGCTAAAACTGAAGTTGTTGCGCCAGCCTCCTCCCTTCAATCTTCAATTTCTTCGTTATTTCCCTCTCCTTTTGAGGGTTTTGGAACTACTTATCAAAGGAGAGCTTTCTTTGGCCTTTTAGTTCTTTCAGGAGAAGGGACTGGTAACCCTATTGCTACTGTTGTTTGAGAATACTATTGTTCTCTAAGTTCCTATTTCAGAGTTTGTGTTGGATCGAGAGGATCAATTAACACATGTGTGTTGAATGCGTGACATGGGAGTGTTCCCTAACCGTCTGGGAGTCTCTTGGGAGTATGCCCTACGGGCGACGCAGTGTAAAGGCAATCAGACGTAAGGTCCTGACCTGACTGGCCTAAGCATCTGATCGAAGGTTTAAAGTGTCACAGCTTCGATTCTTCTCGGGTGACTAGCTGAACTTCATGAAGGTTCGGATTCCTGATGAGCCCTATTGAGCGGAGCACTTTAGTTGAAAAGCCAATAAAGGTATATAAGGTACAGTAATCCGTTATAAGAATGGCTTTTCAACTCCCCCATCCCTGTCTTTTGCAGCGAAAGTTGAAGCTGCAGCGTCAGCCTTTCTTCTTCCTGCTCGAATTACTCCTTCTTTTTCATTCGCATACTTGACTCAAGGATCGTGTACGGTTGGGTGGACTCGGTCACGTTCGGTATGAGATCTATTACCTACCTTCTGCGCGCCTTCCTCTTCTTTGCCGACATCTCCTGCCGACATCTCATCGACATCACGCACGTAACTTATTAGATCGGAGCCTTTAGACGACGCTTCAGAAGTCTTTGATCGTACGTTCTTCGGCCCCAGATGGAGATTCTAGTGACCCATATGAAACATCACCGAGGGAGGCTAGAGATGATACACACCACTTGCGTCTTGAATTGCCCAATGATGAGGATTTACAGTCCTTTGGTAGTGTGCCCTGAGTGGCGGAGCAGTATACCGGCATTCAAATGCAAGGGGTGCAATTCTTTGTTTTGTTCCTAGATTCCTTTCATGCGTTTCAAGTGTCACAACATCAATTCCGTAGGGTTACTTGGTGAATCGGTGAAGTGTACTGTCTTATGCGCCTTAGTGCGATCGAAGATCACTTTGTTGCAAAGCCGGATAAAGGCATTAAAGTGGTTAACAGTCTGTTGAAATAAGGGCTTTGTAACCTCCCCCAACTTCTTCTGCAGCGGAAGTGGAAGCAGATGCTTTAGCCCTTTCCCCTTCTTTCGTTAATTGTTCCTCGTTCTCCTCTTCCTGATCTTGATCGATCAATCCTTCCCTGATCAGATCTTTCTCCTTTGAGAATGCCAATCCTGGACAAAAGCTGAGGGCGAACTATCATTATAGAGCCCTTTGGCCCACTACTCGTTTAAGTCTTTGAACGCCACCTTCCGGCTCAGATATTCTGGATCAGGGAATTCCTAAGATCAGAACTGGCCTAGGAGCAGAATTGGTTGCTTGACACACATTGCTGATTCGCCGTCGAAAACCAAGTTTGGGTGGTGAGACGTGTTGTCATTGCAAGATGTGCCAAGGGCCCTCTAAATGCTGTGGCTTCGAAGCGCGAGACAGCCATTTTGGTTCCCTGATCGTGCTGCTACCTCTGGACTATTGGGACTCTCCATTTTGAATGTCGTGTCAGGTCAACGAAGAAAGGCGAAAGAATCATCCACTTCTGTTGGAAGTCAAGCGGTCGAAGTTCAATGCGTTGTTGTTTCTGACGTGAAGGCAAAGACTTGTCTTCTGTGGTTGAAGTCCTAACCGGGTGCTGCTGAAGCCGCATAAAGACTATGACGCTGTTACTGTCGCATAAAAGACTATGGCATGCTGGTACTGTCGCATAAAGACTATGCCGAGCCCTCTCCCGAAAAAGACTATGACTTGGGTATTCCTGCCGCTGCTGCCACTCCTTTCGAGGTAGGACGATCGCTTAGGGCCTCCAAGTCAAAGAATGCTGCCACTGGGATGTCAGGTAAAACTGTTGCTTCGAAGGTCAAGAAAGTCTTATTCTTCCGCTACGAAGGTCCACCAAATCTAGTTCTGCTGCTTTCAGGTCCTCAAAGTCTGAGGTATACCACTCCCACTCCCGGATGATGCCAATGTTTTAAATAGATCAAAATCTGTATCGTATGGTTTTTAGTAGAATGTTCCGGATGTCCCGACTGCTAAATAGCCTGACTGATTGGCTATTGGAACTGACAAATGGTCTATCCGCCTCCCTACTGTTTGTACTGGAGCCCCTGTTGGCGATGGATCTCCTGGTTGACCGGTCCTGAGATGTCCTAGCTGTTTGGCATGGCTGACCCGATGGCTGGGGAGGATGAAGTGGTGGACCCGTATTGACTGGATGAGATGGTCCCTCTGCCCCGCGTGATAATGTGAGTACTTGCACCCCCGTCTGATGGTACTTGGACTGTCACCGTGAAAGAGGGTCTGTAGATCCGCCCCGTTCCGAGTTTCCGCTCAAGAAGTTCTATGGGGCCCCCGGGCAAAGAGCTAAGGATCTACTCCCGGTCTGCTGCTTCTGCCTAGATTGTTCTGTTCAGCCTACTTGGTTGTTTTCAGCCTCTATTTGGTATCTCCTTTGAAGGAAGGTAGCAGCTGCCGTAACGCGTATAGCTCTGAGTGAATGTATGCCTTCAGCCTCCGCTTGGTCTGCCTTCAGCCTAGCTTGGGCTCCTCCGTCTAAAGTCTTATACCTGCTTTCAGCCGTACTTAGTCCTGCTTCTGCCGAGCTTGTTTGTAGCTCAGTAGTGGCGCCCCGTGCGAGGGAAGGCGTAACCGAGGAGGCGTTACGTATGAGCGGCTAAAGGTCCTTTCGATAGTCTAAATTCTGAACCTCCTTGGTTGTCTTGTATCGGAACTGGGAACGCTAGCTTTTGAAGTGTCACTGTTTTCAGCCGAGCTTAGATATAGCTACTGCTTTCAGCTGACTTGGTTGTAGCTGCTGGTTTCAGCCTAGGTCGGGCTCACTTCGATAGTCTCTAATCTCCCCTGTTGCTAAATGTCTGTATTGTGACCGAAAAGTGATCAATGGCGGATCTTTTGTGTGAAAATAGTACGAGTGGTTGTTAGAAAGCTGATTGATGTGACTCGCACTGGGATCCCGAAAGAAGTTCTTTGTGTCCCCCGGGCATATATATAGAAGAGTCGGATGGGTCCCCCCGTTGATAGGTATTCCCCCGCTTCCAGGTTTGTAAAAGGATCTGTAAGGTTCGCTAAGACTGTAGGGTAAGGTAAGTAAAGTAATTGTATGTGAAAGCCGAATGTGTTCCTTGACTGCCCCGCGCTGCCTCTCTGTTGTGCGTAACTCTGTAAGGTGAGCTGTTTCCTGTTCCTCTGTGAGTGTTTCCTGTTTGAAGTGTTTCACCTGCCTAAAGTGTATGAAATGTGGCCTCTGTCATAACTCTAGACTTTCCCTCAGGTTTAATAAGAGTCTTCCTTTTCTTAAAATGATAGACTGAAGTCAGGTTTAATAAAGAAGTTTCAAATGAGGCAAAGAAAAGAGAAGTCTTGTGATTTGCTTAACACACGCGATTTGTCAATACTGTCCGAGTGTTTATCCGAATACTAAAGGTAGCGAAGAAAAAAGTTGTGATTATTTGGGTGTATTGTCGAGACTTTGTTGAGTGGTCGTAACGTCCGTTCCGTGATCTTGTTGGAGTATAGTCCTAGGGCTTCTGGGTTGTCTTAATATAGAATGTAGCTCCCAAAACTTCAATTCGAGGAAGAAAGTTTTGATCTGTGAAACCCTATTGTAGTAGAGTTTGCACCACTGTTTCTCTTTTCCTGAGAATTTATTCAATTATATAATAATAATTCTGTTCTGTCGAAATGTGTTTGTTGTATTTTCCTACTTCTCTAATTGGTGAGAGCATTATCTTTTGTAGGACGATGCTGATTGGTTCGAATCCAATGGTAGGCCTGGGCTCTCCTACGCAGGAGAATCAGGCAAGGTATGATTTCCTGCCATGAGCTAGCGTTCCTAGCAAAACCATCAGCTAGGTTGGAATTTCCTGCTTGAGCTAGTTTACTAGCAAAAATTTGACCGTTCCACGGGACTCTCAAGAACTCGTAGACTATGGAACCCGTTCCAGGAAAGCGCGAGAGTTACTAAATACCTAACCCCTCTCTGATAAGGTAATAAACGAAAGAATCTCAAATTTATGAAAAATCTGGTTCGATGGCTGTTCTCCACAAACCACAAGGATATAGGGACTCTCTATTTCATTTTCGGTGCCATTGCTGGAGTGATGGGCACATGCTTCTCAGTACTGATTCGTATGGAATTAGCACGACCCGGCGATCAAATTCTTGGTGGGAATCATCAACTTTATAATGTTTTAATAACAGCTCATGCTTTTTTAATGATCTTTTTTATGGTTATGCCGGCGATGATAGGTGGATTTGGTAATTGGTTTGTTCCGATTCTGATAGGTGCACCTGACATGGCATTTCCACGATTAAATAATATTTCATTCTGGTTGTTGCCACCAAGTCTCTTGCTCCTATTAAGCTCAGCCTTAGTAGAAGTAGGTAGCGGCACTGGGTGGACGGTCTATCCGCCCTTAAGTGGTATTACCAGTCATTCTGGAGGAGCAGTTGATTTAGCAATTTTTAGTCTTCATCTATCTGGTGTTTCATCCATTTTAGGTTCTATCAATTTTATAACAACTATCTTCAACATGCGTGGACCTGGAATGACTATGCATAGATTACCCCTATTTGTGTGGTCCGTTCTAGTGACAGCATTCCTACTTTTATTATCACTCCCGGTACTGGCAGGGGCAATTACCATGTTATTAACCGATCGAAACTTTAATACAACCTTTTTTGATCCCGCTGGAGGGGGAGACCCAATTTTATACCAGCATCTCTTTTGGTTCTTCGGTCATCCAGAGGTGTATATTCTCATTCTGCCTGGATTCGGTATCATAAGTCATATCGTTTCGACTTTTTCGGGAAAACCGGTCTTCGGGTATCTAGGCATGGTTTATGCCATGATCAGTATTGGTGTCTTAGGATTTCTTGTTTGGGCTCATCATATGTTTACTGTGGGCTTAGACGTAGATACCCGTGCCTACTTCACCGCAGCTACCATGATCATAGCTGTCCCCACTGGAATCAAAATCTTTAGTTGGATCGCTACCATGTGGGGGGGTTCGATACAATACAAAACACCCATGTTATTTGCTGTAGGATTCATCTTTTTGTTCACCATAGGAGGACTCACTGGAATAGTCCTGGCAAATTCAGGGCTAGACATTGCTCTACATGATACTTATTATGTGGTTGCACATTTCCATTATGTACTTTCTATGGGAGCCGTTTTTGCTTTATTTGCAGGATTTTACTATTGGGTGGGTAAAATCTTTGGTCGGACATACCCTGAAACTTTAGGTCAAATCCATTTTTGGATCACTTTTTTCGGGGTTAATTTGACCTTCTTTCCTATGCATTTCTTAGGGCTTTCAGGTATGCCACGTCGTATTCCAGATTATCCGGATGCTTACGCTGGATGGAATGCCCTTTCCAGTTTTGGCTCTTATATATCCGTAGTTGGGATTTGTTGTTTCTTCGTGGTCGTAACAATCACTTTAAGCAGTGGAAATAACAAAAGATGTGCTTCGAGTCCTTGGGCTCTTGAACTGAATTCAACTACACTGGAATGGATGGTACAAAGTCCTCCTGCTTTTCATACTTTTGGAGAACTTCCAGCTATCAAGGAGACGAAAAGCAGAGGGGGAGGGGGGCTGACCACCCCTTCTGCCAATAGGTAGGGGGGGCATCTTGCTTCCACGCTCGAAAGCAAGATTCGAGCGTGGTGGCATTCCAGCCTTCTTTAGCACACCACGTGTACGTATAAGATAAAGAAAGAAACTTTGGTCTTGTCCTCTGCTTTGGGCAAAGCACCGTCCTGCTTGATAGCACACTAGAAGATTAACCGAGAAAAGCGTAAACCTAACTGCTATCCAATCTAGAAGATTAGCGAAACATAGATACTAGCCTGACTTGTACATTCCAGTACACAGGAGTACCTGATAGCCTGTTCTCTTAGCCTTTTAGGTAGGACACTTCTTGACGTGACAAAGCGCTTCTCTTCTTCCGAGGGTTTCTTGGGATTGGCAAAAGTAGGGTTTTACAAACCATTATCAGATGGCTGAATTCTGCCTTTAATCTATCGATAGCACAGTGCTGCATCACTCGTAGGGTTGTGATCTTCAAAGGAAGCTTGACATGAGACTGTGAAAGCTTAGAGTACTTCTAGATTAGGGATTTCTCACGTGGCGGATACGTACTATCCTCTTTCTATGGTCATTCTTCTGTTAACAAATCCCGTTTCCCTTGAAGCTTCTGATATCTCGAAGGAAATGCGATTGAATTCACAAAAAACAGAAGACCTTGACTTACAGTAATGAGGAGCTTTGATTGATCTGTCGAAGTATGTAATGAATGGATAGTTTTAGCTTTGAGTTGATGGTATGGGTATTGGAAATGTTAATAGTTTGGTGATTTTATTGCTAGATCCTTCCTATACCTAATTCTCTACTATTTACATGCGCCTCAGTCTCCTTTTAGGAAGTAAGCGAATGAGAGGAATGCTTTCGCCCTAAGGCTTCATGAGAGCCTGAAATTGCTGCGCTAGGGGTGGGGTTCATGACTTCTTTCTTTTTCGCTTCTAGCCCCTTCCTTAGCACACCAGCGTCAGTAGAGGGTTGGCTGGTAAGACCAGGGTTGGCTGGTAAGATTCCCAAGGTTTATCAACCTGGGTTTGCTAAACAGGATCTTTCCGCCAATGATTAAACGGAAGTTTCTTTCTTACTCTTCTACGCAGGCATGCAATAAGAGTAGTCTTTCTCCTCACCCCCATCCTTTTTGGCTCCCTTTTAAGCTTTTTAAACAGCTTACCGGGGCTCGGGCGCCTTTATCTCTCTGAGTGGATCCGCGGGCTCAGCCTGCTCCTAATACTTATAGGTCTCGTCCTCTTAATTGAGGATGAGGGGCCAGAGGAGGAAAGTAAGAAATAAGAATAAAGGGTCCAAGGCTGCTCACTTTTCGATGTCGATTGAGCCCAAATAAAATGAGAGTCGGCTCCCAGACTACTTAGCAAACCTGAGTGAATAAACCACGATGGTGCTTTCAGGAACTGGACAAAAGGACCTAGAACTACATATTTGTCTGATGCTTTCTTCCTTGAAAAGAGGGAGACGGGCTATGTAGGCTGTTGCTGTTCAACAAACGTATCAGCAACTCGACGAGAAAATTGGTAAAAGAAGGAAAGGACAGTATTCGGTGGATTGGACAAATTCGTTCTCCTTACAGGCGACTACCTTCTCCCGTCTTGGGCCCCCAAGAACGGTGATAGGACGAGGGCTTGCTTCGCTAGGGGTGTGCTGCACATCTGGAACTCCCTAGACCCTTCCTTCCACCACACTTTACCGTCTAACCTAGCAAACAAATCGCATGCTTGAACGGGGGGAACGAAGTCACTCGACTGAGCCTTTAAAGGGGGCAGTGGTGTGCTGCTGAAGGGAAGGTGAAAAGGAGGGTTGAGCGGTATCGGCTCTAAACGAAAGACTTTCTCTACTAGTTGAAGGCGGTCGGAAGTGAATTCAATAGCATCATACGCTCTAGTTCTTCCAACACCTGTACCAGTCTGTTGATCAGTAAACAAAAGTTGCTGTTCTTTCTCTAGTAGCTGTTGCTGAGGCAGAAACCTTGACATCAGTCAATGAGGTTCCTAGGTCAGTCTCTAAGAGAGTTGCATCAGCTCTTCTTCTAACTACAAGCATTCCCCCTTCGAATGAACTACTGTCAATGAAAGGGCCGTCAATTCCCCATCAACTGGATAGCATCGGAATCAGACTCAGAAAGGGAGATGCCACAACTACTGTATCGTCAAGAGTGAGGGAAGATGACGCATCAAATGCTACTATAGTCGACTCAGTTACTGGTTTTGCTGTAGAAGTAGCGAAAGGCTGAGGTTGAGCTCCGACCACTACTTACTCTGAAAGAACTCTAAATTCAATAGTAGCTTTCCAAGAGCTGCGGTGCGCTAAAGGGATGCTAAAACGAAGGATATATAGCACAGAGAAGGCTTGCAGACCATCTGAAGTTAGTTGCTTTACCAACAACGGGACTACTGGTTTTCCTGCTCTGACTAAGAATCTTCAGTCAAAGCATCGGAAGAAGAGTGTGCTGAACAAGGCACCCGTGGGATATTTCCTTACCCTGGAATACCGAGGAAAACCAAAAGAAGTCTACTGTTCGGGGCCAGCTCACTAGGTCTAAGACTTCTCATCCCAAACAGGAGAGTAGCAAACTAGCGGATTTTAGGTGGGGTCTAGAAAAACCCTCAAAAGTTGCTTACTGCCAATCGAGAGATAGGAAACTTTTCAGGTGGGTAATACCCATGAAACAGAAAGGGTAGTAGGATTTCCCACCACTTTTCAGGGATTAATCCTGGGAATGTAGAGGTAAACAAGAAAAAGATGGGCATATTGGGTGGGAGGTATGACCCGCTTCCTAGCACACTGCTTTGACTAGTAATGCCAATCCATGTTCGATCAGAAGCTAGTAACAAAGTTCAGATCACAAGAAGCAGGAGTGTGCTGAAAAAGCAGAAGAGTGTGCTGACTTCAAGCAAAGCATCGGACAGCACAGAGGAGTAGCTAGTATCGAATGAACCTTAGGAACAAAGAAAGTACGCGGGTGATCAACAGCACACACCTATTAGTATTAGTCCTACATTCTAGCACAGACCCAGGAAGAACAAGGAAATTGTAGCACACCCGTGTAGGATTGTGGATTCCTCTAGTCAACCAACTTCAGGTGAGCCCTAGGAACTGTCATCCAATCTAGAAGATTAGCTCACCAGAACTCCTCAGGTTACGAAAACAAGGAGCTGGTCTCAGAAAAATAAAAGGAGTGTGCTGACTTCAAGCAGAGGAGTAGCTAGTCAACCAACCAAGGACCTATCATAGGATGAGGCATTCCTCGGATTACCTGTACTGCTCCTGGTCAATGGAAGGGTCGGAGTGTGCTGAAAAGCCAATCAACTCAATTCATTACATACCTCGATGGATCCATCAATCAAATCCCAGGAGAAATGTCGAGGAGAAATGTCAAAGCAGAAGATCAATCAAAGGAAAACCACTCAATTCATTTTCATATTACTTACATTACCCCCGAATTACCGATCAATCAGCCATTCATCCAATCTAAACATGGGAATTCAGGTAAGGCGCCTTCGGCCCTGACTGCTAGTCATGTTATTGCCAACCAGCTTCACCGGAATAAAGCTAAGCCTCTTTAGCAACAAACAAAGGGTCTTGAGTTCAGCACACCAGTGTTAGGAACAAACTAGGGCCTTCTGTTCAGCACATCCGTGTTAGCAAAAACTAGGGCCTTTCATCCATCGATAGCACAATTCCTCAGGTCAGACCATTACAGAGCATAGATTCGTCAAGGAAAAGTTGGCCTTCTAATTACACGTGTACAGGTCTAGGAACCATACACCCTAGAAAGAAAGGGATATCGGTGTGTTGCAAAGCCCTACCCAAGCAAAGCAAGAGTTGACTATTTCTCGCCCAAGGAATACTTCACTTTCTCATTCCAGCACACTCCTGGGTAATCTGAGGAATGTAGAAGTAAGTTCACGATGCAGCACAAGCACACCGGTGTGCTCTAATCTCCAAGGTTGGCTAATTGACTTAGGTCAAGCAGGGTGGGAGTAATCCCCTCAAGTTGTCAAAGTAGGCTTACCCTTTCTGTTCAAGGTTAGGAACACCTGAAAACTTTTGTAGCGAGCGATTAAAGGCCCTTTCTCGATACCCGTTTTACTAGGGCCTACCGGCTAATCTGCTAGTTTCAAGTCCTGGTTTTCAAGGGCTCAACTTTCGAGAGTACACAGGTTTCGATCGGTGTGCTCAAGGGGAATGAAATACCTGCTACCCAACATGCCCAGCTTTTTAGTACACTCCTGCGTGCTCTTTTCCTTTCCTCTGTTCTCTGTACAGCACACTGCTGCTTTTTCTCGGTACTCCTCTGCTTTGCTTTCTCTAGCACAGTGCTGGGTTACTCCTTCCTAACTCTCCTAACTGTTATCCTCCTCTGTGCTCTACCTGAAGCACACTCCTCTCTCTGTGCTGGTATACTCCTAACTCTTAATAGTACGCACACACGTAACTCTTAATAGTACGCACACACGAAAGTAAAGGGATTGTCTGGCCCTGCTACCTAGCCAACATGAGCACACCCAGCTGTATTTCCTAGATTTAGGTTTGATTACTTTTCTCGGTATAGCAGCGCTACTACGCTTCGCTCACACTCTCTCGACCAATGCTGCCTTCTCTAACAACTCTCAGGGAGACTAAAGAACTGAAGGCTTCGGAGCCTAGCCTCTAACTCAGGTGACAGGCCAGAGAAGAACTTCCTAGCTAGAGTCAACTCGCTTCAGGTGCCTGCCAAATATACCTGCGGGCTTAGTTGAACCTCCTGATGTAGACCTTAACAGAGTAGCTAAACTGATCCAATCATCATCCCAGTGATTAGGCTAACTACATTCCTTTTTTTCGAAAGAGAAAGAAGTCAAAGGCGTTCCTCTCCTATTAGTCGAGTAGTAGGCGTTCCTCTCCTATTAGTCGAGTAGTAGGCGTTCCTCTCCTATTAGTCGAGTAGTAGGCGTTCCTCTCCGAGTAAGAGACTGAGCCGGCTACCTTACTTCGTCTGGAACAGGAACAGCTAACAACAGTACGAAGAGTATGACCGCTGACCTTCTGTGGAAAGAAAGAAAAGATATTGATTCTACGGGTTCCTCCTATGAGATAGGAGAAGCTGGGTTCCTCCTACCTACTTGAACAGATAACTAACTACACCTACTGGACTGGCTACTCTGCTTCTAAGGGCGGCGTAGCCAGATACAAGGGTTAACAACAGATACAATAGTTCCCATCCGAACAAAGAGAGGAGGAGATTCTTAACTGACAGCAGAACGCAGATCGTACTTAGCTACACATGATAACTCAGCCAGGGACCTACGGACAACAGATGAACTCTTCATGCTACTTATTCCCAGAGAACAAAGAAAGGAAGTGGAAGCTGCACAGCGGGAAGCAGACACAACCCAGAAACAATACCTGCAAGACGGAGAGGGGGAACTTAGTGATATAAAGTGGTAGACCCCTTCTCCTATCCCACGTATCAACGGGAGGACTGCTTCGCCTACTTCACGCCTACTCATACACATTCCGCCCAGAAGAAGGAAGACTCTTTTACCGCAGCAGCAAGGGATCCCGGGCCCCGCCATGCATGAACAGGGGTTCCTCCACTGGAAGCAACCAACTGGTTATTCATGGCTAGTCCGAACGAAAAGAAGGGAGATTCTTTCACAAATATGCCATGTCGCTTACGCTCCTCGCCCGGAATATACAGCTGCAAGTGCTGGTTCAGCTACAACGGTAACTAGAGGAAGAAGCCCTAGTATGCACCTTAGGAACACTCTAGCTACATTCACATTATTCCCTGGACCGGAACATTCATAAGATATTGACTAAAGACAGCTGAGCAACAAGCAACCCTTAACCGCTCACACGGCTTACCCGTCGTCGTCGACAAGCTCGCTTCCCGGGTAATCCTAACATGAGCTACACTTCATGACAGAACTCACTGGAACAAAGAAGAGCAGACTAGTAAGGGACCAACAGGGAAACTTCTAGACAATACTTACATATTCCAGCCTATACTAACACATATTCTAGGAAATGACAGGACTGGCAACAACCGAAGTGCCAACACCCGATACACCGCTAGAGAGAAGTATCCACTAGCAGAGAACCACAGGGAAGACATCTAGCTACTTCTTCCACATTACAGACGATACTAAGATATTGACTCATTCCAGTATGACAACCGGAGGCAACAACTGAACTAAGATATTGACTCCAGTATGCCAGCTACACCTTCTACACTGGAAGCAAGGAAGTAGGAACTAGTCAAGACCCTAGGGAAACATCTAGCATCTTCTACCCCTTCCCGGAAACTTTCTTAATAAGGTCAAATCCGTGCAGTGTAAGCTTGATCTCTTTGAATTGGGCCCAACCTGTCAAACAAAGAAAGCGAGTATAGGCATGAAAACAGCTTGCTTAGAGAGCTTGCCTTCCCTTCCTAACGAACCAACAAGTGTGAGATGTCAAGACGGGACCTTACCAGGAGTCTCTCCCATACCTGTTAACCGAGCAGAGACTGACCGGTCTCTCAGAGCAGAAGAGAACAACCACAGGAATGAGGTAACTCGTAGAGGGATGTTGATTCGAGCAGGCAGCAATACAGCATCGGCTTCTGACATACTGCCAATCAGCTATTACCTTCGGCTTTCTCTTCTAGAAACGGGGCTTGAAAGAGCTCATTCTTAGCTGTCCTAGCTTCTTAGAAACAGACTAAAGGGAACTACCGGACGATGTGTAGATAAAAAGAAAGAAGAAGATCGTCGCATATCATCGTATCTTCTGTTAGTTCAATAGCCTAGCTTCCTACTAGCAACTCGGTCAGATAGGAATGCCCACTACAAACTACCTAGGGAAGACTAGAAGTTAGGTTAGCTCGTTAACTCCGTCTATAGGTTTCAGCCTCTAGTTGCTTTTTTTTGAGTTCCTCTCCCAGTAGTTGTAGTTATATTTTTTTATCATACTATACTACCGGACGAGAGGACTATAGATAGATGTAACGTCCGATACGGTTCTTATCTTCGTTCCTCTATCCTCTTCTATTTTAGCCTTCCATTCCAGTGCTGGTAGTTGAATAAGGCCAGGCCAATATGAACTGAGCTGCTATTAGCTATGCCTTCCTTTGCGAGTATCCCAGTAGTGAGTAGTAAGCTAGGGCCAAGTAAGATGGAACTCATACCTGTAGTTTTGACACGGACGAGACGTTAATGCGAACATCTCTTCTATCTTCCTATCGTCCTTTAGGTAAAGATGGATAAGGAAGAAAAGGTATGCAAGCTGACGTTCTTTTAGGACTAAGATTGCCTTCCTTCCCTTCCTTTAATTGGGATAAGGCCTGTAAGCTTCTTCTTTGATAGCTAGATGTGACTCCGGTAGTTTCTGTACTGAAATCAGTCAGGTTGTTCCTGTCGGGTTATACAAGATAGGACATATAAGATAGGACAGAAGAGAGAAGATCGATCTATAAACCGAAGATAGGGTCCATCCACTTCAGTTCCTTTCTATGGCCATAGTTCAAGCAGAGAAAAGGCAGAAATCTATTTTACGGGGAATCTCCAAGTAGCTACTGTAGGGTGGTCGAAGTAGAATGAATGAGAACAAATATCTATCTCGCTCTTGAGTACCACTTCAATAGCCTGTAATCCAGCCTAGCAGACTGAAGCAAGGAATCCTAGAGTTCCCAAAGCTTCGTTTAGGAGACTAGCTTTCGCCTACGGATCTCGATAAAGTATCGTACAATATCGAAAACTATAGCACAGAGGAATGCTAGCGAGCGCTCATATGCAAGAACAGGTGCTCACCCAGGCTATAAGGTAAAGGCAGGTGCCGCATAGGGGGCTGGATCTATCGAATAACTAAGAGTCAGAGGTGGAGTTGCTATTCAAGTGTGGTTCCTCTGTTGTTAGCGAGCGAAAAGGAAGATATATACATAGACTGACCGCAAGATATTATTATCCACCTTGGATGTCAGAAAGAACCTCTTGGAATAGATCTTACACTTCCGGTTTACCGGCCAACGCGGATCGTACACAAGGCCACTTGATCATGATTGCGAGGCACTATTGGGCCATGGCTTCTCGATGCCAATTCCGCAATGAGGTGACCGATTGACATCCGATTTTCTTCTCTTATGTCATTTCACATTTCACTGGAATGGAATTCTGATTCTCTTTCAATCTTTCTAAATGAAGCAACAGCAACAAGGGGAACACTCGAGGAAACAACGCTACGAAACCTTTACCTAACCAACTACCTAATACTACGCAGGCTCATCAAACACCAAAAAATATCGATGAAACTAACTATAAGTGATTGCGGATTCGAACCGCTCACAGAAGGATTTACAGTCCTGCACTCTACCAGAGCTACTACCTGTTACCACTTTTCTTTTCAACTCGTAAGGCAAAGAAAAAAGGGATCCGCCTCGAATCAAAACGTTCTTTCTTTTCTAAAAACGATCTTTCTTCTCTTATGAAATTGATAGTTTGTGAGAGGGATGCAATAACTCGACTGTAAGGTCCACCAGGTCCGTAGGAGAGTCAGTCTTTCTCTAAGCAAGCTGTTTTCTGGCCTATACGGAAGAGTTTGAAAGGTCTTTCCCTTTCCCCGAAGGGAAGTTCAAGCTTGCCTGTAAAGGGAAGGGAAGCACAGCAATAACGCCTTTTTCCTTTTTTCTCCCGATTAGACGAAAGACGTGTTGGGAATAGTCCTTTTTCAACAATAATGGGGGGCCTTCCTCGCATGATAGTACATCTGCGATTGGTTTGTCTTGTTTAACAGCATAGCTTCACTCCATTTTACTAGTTTAAAAACTAACAAGAAGTCTGTGCTGGGGAACCCTGAGACCTAGATTAGCGAGAAAAGGAGGATCTCCCGTTGGTTAATAGAAAATTCCCTTGGTCATTACTCTGTTTTCATTCTATTGTACCACGGGTGGTGGTAAGCTCGGGGAAGGTAGAAATTGAGTGCGCCCCGTTAGTTAGTCTTCGCGGAAGAATACCGCTTTTTTTTTCAATTGAGTCCCAGGCCAGCCCGACCCACTTTGCTTGCTTCTCTATTCCAGTAGCATCAGGGTTGAGTTTTTTTTCTTTCCGTATTACCTCTCAGATAGATTCTTCAGTGCACGAACAACAAAGAATCCGTTCGTTCCTTCTAAAAAGACTAGGCTTTTGGGGGCGTTCGGTAGCGATCTTATCAAAGAATTGGGATAACCACCCTAGCGAACTATTGCCTTTAGCCCGCTTCTGCAGAACTCTTGGGACTAAGGATTCCGTATCTAGTACTGTCAATCAGAGGCTTAGACTATTATGGATGTAGCTCACCCAAGATAGGTAAAGGGGTCAAAAACTTCTCAGGCTGCCTGTGAGGCTGCGTTAACCGACGTTACAACGTTCTTTTTTTTTACAGAGTCAAAACAAAACTTCAATCTTTAAGCATGGGCGGTGGTCGAATGAATAGAATGTCCGAGTAAGGAGAACTATCCAAGCTTCTTCACAAGCGAAGGAATTGCAGCCTAACCATCTGTGAGATCGGAGACTTCGAGAGGCTCTGACGCCCTCTTTAACGCCACTCTTTCCGAGTCTCGGACATGAAGCTTACGATTGATTTTGTTAGTGAGAAGCTCAGTTTCGCTTTAAGCCCGACAAGCGGGTGGTGTTGGTTGGTTGTTGATAGAGGACTCGAAATAGCTTTATTTGCACCGTTCCCTTCTTTATCGAATAGGGTTCCTCCGTCACTTCAAATTTTACTAGGGATGATAACCAGAGAACGCTCTCCACTAAGACTCCCGTATGATATGCAGGTTAAAGCTCCCGTTTCAGATGCTGAAGGCTCGTTGAGACCTCTTATCTCATACCGCTTCGTCCTACTTCAGCTAAATGGAATCTTTCGTAAAGCCATCCTGAAAGTAAGGTAGCATATAGATTCTTCGACCTCCCGTCCTAAGGAAGTAATCTCGATAGGAATGCCCGTCTACGTCAGAGAAAGAAGATACTTCCTCCCTTTTCTCGATAAAGTATACTATTTATTCTGGCTGCTGTTTCTCATTTTCAAAACATCTTGAGACAGATCTTGCAATGTGAACAGCAATTTTCAGTTTGAGAGAGTCCTTACTTGCCTTTGAAGGTTGATTGGGTGAGTGTTTCGTGGCTGGCCTTTCTCCTCATCAACTAATTAATGCCTCCGGACCTCTCTCTTTTGAAACTAAATATGCTGAACAAGAATAGAATGAAACTAGCCTAGAGCAGATAAGGTCTAAGCCTTTCACCCCTTGCCATCCTTCTCTGTGAAGATAGACTGCTGTTTATTGCGTGTCAAGTGCGAGATTGGCAGGAATTGCGTATTCAAGTCTATCTGAGACTATCTATCTAGTACGATCCAGTCATTCAGTACAGTATCTTCGCAAGGTCTTTATGGAATTCTTATAGCAGGTCGGTCTAGGTAGTTGATATTGCTCCTGAGACCTTCGTAGTTTCCTGTTTCGTTTGTGCATTTCTTTCTTTCCTTTTGTTCAAGTCAATCAAGAGGGAAAACTTATACTATGATGGGGTATTTGATTGGGCCTTCCTATGCTGACGAATGCATCCTTCCTCTTCTCAAGCTATAAGAAGTACGTACTTTCAGATGGAAAGGATTGAACTCTAACTCAGAAGTGGAATTCACAGCTATTACTACTATAGTTGTCTTTCATTAACAGTTCCTCCTGTAACTCAAGAATTGTAAGTTGATTCATAACCACGCTAGTAAAGTTGCCTTTGGAATAGGAAGTTGAGTCCGATCTTGGTACTCTCGCTAAAGTTTGTTGACATTTAGCCCTCTAGAATAGATTTCTTTACTGTAGTCCCCATCCGAGTAATGAACTCTAGAATTGACTTCTCCCCAGACCCTTCACTATCTTGTCCAAGTGGTTTAATTGGCTTCGACGCCTGGACTTTTATCTCTAGATACTCTTTCCGGCTTCATTTACCGATCCTGCAACTATAGAATGACCAGGATTTGATCCCGTTTAACCTTCCACTTCGGCTAGATAATTGCCAAGCCCAGCTGTAACTATTTAGTTTACACCCTCTAACCGCAGCTTGACTTTTCAGCTATCGAACGTGGCCTTCTACGCCTGCTTGCCTTCTATTTGACATCCCTATCACCTGGCGGCTAAACCATCCGTTGATGAGGGAACTATTGAAGCTTCTAAAGCAGCCCTTTCCGCTGCTCCTACATCTATCTAGGAAGGAAGTCCGCTACGGTATGGAGGAAGTAGTCGAATAAACTGATACAGCAGGCCAATCAAAGCAATCATCTGCCGATTTCGTAGGGTACCGTACGCCCTTTGTCTATGGATTCTAAGGAAAGCATGCCATATGATACGGGACTCTAAACCATCGAATCGAGCGAGCCTATTTCCGTCTCCTGCTTTCATAGAGATCTTTCTTCTCTGACCGCCGGCCCTGGGAAGTAGGTTAATCCACAAAAGCACTAGCAGTGCCAGTAGTTGGTACGTGGATATCATCAGGATGCTGCTTGACTAGCTCTTTATCCATGATCTTCACTGCCATCTTTCTAGCACAATCACCTTCTCTGGCTGGAAGCTGTACCTATATCATGATCGGGCACGCAAGGTTCTTCTTTCATATTGTTACAAATGAACTCGTAGGCTCTTCCTGCATCCATGCATAAAGAATTAGTCAGTAGGGTCCTCGAAGCCCGCCAAAGGGGTAGTAGAGCGATTCCTCTTGTAGGGGATCGTAGCTAGCTATAGTATCACACGATTCTTTCATCTTCTTTCACATTCATTCTAATTATAGTTGGAAAATTGGCTACTTTATAAGGCTAACAAAGGTTTTCAATCCAAAGCTTTGAAGAAAGAAGAAACTCCGGGTGGAAGGTTCAAGGATTATTCTGATTGCACGAGAGATTGCCCTACCAGCTAACTCCTATTGACCTTACTAAAACAAAAGCACTAAGACTTATACTAGCTAACACAGAAGAGACACCATAGGAAAGGGCACACCTAACCATTTTTTTTTTCACAAGGTTACCCTCACCACTGTCACTTTGATCAATACCTTGCTTTACTGTAAAAGATCCTTACACAAAGTTTCTTCCTAGAAGACACTGTGCCTGAACTTATGACACATACCTACTTCCATCAACCACATCTTGCTATCTTTCACACGAGGGTGAGTTCTTGCGGGCTGACGTTGTGAAACAAAGCAAAGACAGCTGGGTCTGTGAGTGAGCCTAGACTCTCTCTATTCGAGTGAGTTCCACTTTTCTTGAAGTGTAATACCCTTACTGCCAGTTCCCTCTTCCCGGATCTAAGGGTTAGCTTTCTAATTCATAGATAGCCCGAGAGGAAGTCTAAGGTTCAGCTTCAAGTGGACAGCTTTCTTCCTAAACATCCGAGTTCGAAGCGAAGGCCCTTCTCTGCTGATTCGTCCTAAGATAAGGAAGAGCTTAACCCACACCCAAAGCAAATTCCTTCCTCTTCCCTTCCTCACCTTCACAGAAGAATCTCTTTCTTCTGTGAAGGTGAGAGAAGGACTGGCCTTAACAACGAATTTCGTAAAGCGCAAGAAGGGGCTTGGAAAAAGCATTCGAAGGAACTCGGACATCGCGCGGCCATTGGTCAAGATCTCCCCTGATGACATCATTACACATTCATTCAACGCTTCCCCGGCGGGGTAAGAAAGTAAGATTGAACTACTGAATAAGAGAAGCATTGTGATTTCCTTGATTTAAGGACTTTAGCGTCTCATTGCGGAAGCAGAAGTTCTTTCATTCCTCATTCACTTCTAGGACTTGGGTTAGAGAGGGGGAATATAGTAAATAAATAAAGTAAAAGTGCAGTTCCTATTTCTCAGCTCAGATTAGAGCACCAGCTTGTTACGCTGACAAACCCCCGTTACGCCGCGCTTGAACTCCTAGCCCTAAGACGGAGTAGTCTTAGTAGCAGTAGGATTACCGGATTCCGCTTTATGTCTTTCTTTCTTACTTTCCCTAAGCACTCATTGTATTTGAATTTTACCCGCTCAGAAGAGCTATGTATCCGGTCTTGGGAGTCAAATAAGGGCATGGCTTAAACCAGCTCCCTAGCCTAGGGTGAGGTCTCATAATAGAGTAAAGTAGGACAGAAGGATTAGCTTAGCAGTGAACAAAAATAATTCAATCAGCTCAAGAGCTGGAAAAAAAAACTTCTAGGTTTCGGAATAGAAGGAAGGGGGCTCCCAGCAGGTAAGTCCTGCTTGATTGCTTTCACCAGGTTTATAAAGACTGGTTCGAAAGGACCAGGTCGGGATAGGCTGGGAGTCGATTAGCCCGAGTTGTGTTAAGATAAGTGGCACTTGAATTTGAAGTAGACATCGGCCAGGTCTTGGATGCTGAATTATCGGTCTTACCACTTGTATCGATAGACCCACTTGAATTGAATGCTGAGGAGATTTATTTTCAATCCAATCCTGATCCTGATCTTCGAACTTTCTCTCTGCAAAAGGCTTCTGGCAAAGCTTGAACATCGTATCGTTAGCTCCTTTTAAAAAGGAAGACAGAAGAGCTGGTAGGACGGACTGGTAAGGGATGAAATTACTTATTACTTATGAGTGGAGGGCTTCGCTTTTTTCTATAACTGTCACTGGAACAGAAGGCCTAGTACTCCAATTGGCTTAAGTGCACTCCCAATGATATTCTAGTCTTCTTTCTTAAGAAAATATAGATATTATCGTGGAAAGAAATCTATCTCTTGAAGGGAGTCCAACTTAATTCAGTTTGATCCCAAGAGACGGTATGGAACGCTCGTATAGAACCCCATCCAATAGAACTCAAACCGCTGGGAATGCAACGGGATGGATGTCAACTGGTAAGAATAGCCTTGGTCTGGAGATCTTTACAACAGGAGATCAGGAGTTAGCTCGCTTGGACGGAGAGCACGAGAAAGAAGGGGCAGTCTAACTGAACTCCACTCGTTTAGAAGAAGCCTCGCCAGTCAGGGGGATAGGGAAAATTTCTTCACAGCATGAAGAAAAGAGAGGGATTCAAAAAGGGCTGGCTCCTTAGAAGGGATTTGAGTGCTTTAGACTAAGAAGTGAGATTAGATAGGCTTGTCTTAGGATTTGATGCACATTCAAGGGCAACTACTGCTTATGGGTAGGCACCTAGTGCTACAATGGCTGTAACAGATTCAGAGATTGCATTTGCCCTTGGATACACACCACACATTGATTGGATTTGAAAGATACGAAGGGTCCATAACGGACAGGAACTACAACTATTGATACTCGGTCTAGACTAGGGGGGGGGAAGGCACTGCCGGAAACGGGACTGCTGTACTATAAAGGGGTTACCGTCGAAGGTAAGGACAGAGACTGATTAAATGGGGAGGACAGATATAGGCAGACACTTCCAAAAGGCAGAAGCATTGGCTTTTAGGACGCACTCAAACTTCCATTAAAACTCCAGGTGGCAAAACAACTCCATCCAATAAGAAAGAGGAATGTGCTAACGCCAATAAGCGTATAAGAAAAGGACTAGAACTGGCTGAAAGCACTTACCACTAGAAAGAAATTGGCCTGACAGAAAAAGTCAAATCCCTCTCCCTCTCCTTTCAGTCGAGTTGCTAAAGCACCTCTCCTGCTTTCTAAAGCTAAAGGGCGAGTGACTTCATACCTTTCCTCAAAGCCGCCTACCGTGCAACGAGCAACGACCCGGCCTGGGACGAAGTAAACCCTTACCAGGGTTGAGAAGCTTACTATTACTAAGCCTTTTGCCCTCCCAGATTCAGTCAGTAATGGCTTCTATGATAGAGTAATTTAGCTATAGAGTTTTCAGCTAAATAGCTCTTTCGAATACTTCCGTTCGTGCTTACCTTTGTATCTATATCTTCCCTCCCAATGAAAACGAGGAGAAGAGGTCACGTCTCAGCCCAGGAGAAAGAGAACTACTCGACTAAGAAGTCAGTGTTGGAGGTGTACTAATCCCTCTCTTCTAGCCGGAAAGACTTTCTAACCAATTCCATTAATAAGCTAAAGAGAAGTTACAGAAGTACGGAAGTGACAGAGAAGTAAACCTTCTTAGCCAAGGGCAGCGCAGCGCCTCTGATACTGAACTAGATGCCGCAAAAGCACCAACTCTGGCATCATATCCCGAAGATAGTCATTTCAGTCTGTTGGGCAGCGTTTTATAGAAGTGACGGAAGCCAACCGACTGACTTGCAGCTGCCAGTGTCCGCCTGACTTTCTTCTCTTTTACTATAGATGGGAGTCTATATTCAGCATCTAGGTTACTACACTGAAAGCCTAATAGTAGGTCTGCAAGCCTAATTCGGATTCTTTTTCTAACGTCCTACCTACAGGCGCATAGGAGCTAGTTTTCCAACCGCGGAACAATATCTTACACTTAGATTCCACCATAGTGCTAGATTAACTAGGCCTTCTCTCCACTAAACAGATTCCATCGTAGTGGATAGAAGTCTTTAGACTAAGGGCAGACCGCAAGGGCAAATCTTAGGCATTGGTTCCGAGGACGGTAGCCTACTGAGAATGAAGGAAGAGAAGCGATTTTGAAGACTTTCTAAGATATTTCCACGATCAATACCGACTTCCTTATCTTTTCTCTTGGAAGTCGAACCTTTATCTGTATGGAAAAGAGGGCTTCTACCTATACTTGGTTGAGAAAGGGCTGAATGGTCCAGGACAAGAAAAAGCCACTAAAAAGAACTGTAGGTCATACAGGGTAGTCCACTTTATCTTTATCCGTGACTCTGAGTACAAGATTTCCGGGATCAAGAAAGTCGCAAATAAATATGCTGGGCTGGACTCTTTTCTCGTATGCCCGGAAAACGTTGTTTCGATAGAACTCAGCTTGCTGCATAGCTCGTCTAAACAAAACACTCCAGATCCGCACTTCCCTTTAAATATACTCCAAAGGGACTAAGCTTGACTAAGAAGGGCTTTGCTCCGCATGAGACAAAGTTATCAAAAAGTACTTATTCCAATTTAGATAACCCTGATTAGAAACACACTTGACCGTTTTCTAGCTTGAACCAGAACAAACATTAAACGCCCGGAACAACTGTTAGAATTTCGATCGAACAAGTATTGGCATTCTGTCAGCATTTCCCCCGCGGTCAGTGATAGTTAGGAAAGGAAGAAAGAAAGGGTGATACACGAGAAGCTAGGTCAGGTATATATAGCGATTGCAGATGGTGCACCAGTTTCGTATACATAGGCCCTGGTTGGTAAGGTGATGAGATCGACACATTATATGCGATCTACGTTCATAGGTTCTACCTTGAAGCTCTTCTCCTTTTCTTACTCTAACAAGTAAGCAAATAGGAATTACCTTGTGAAGCAACGTAAATTTAGTGAGTTTTGGGAGGTTAGCCTTAACACATCCAAATCTTCCGAAGTCAATGCGGTAGCAGCCACTGTCCCGACCTTTTCTGTCACTCCTTCCTTTGAAAGTAGCTTCTCGCCGTTAAACTCAGCTCTTTTTCCGGCTTTACCGATTAGATCAGTTTAGACCTTACCTTGGGATTGGTTTTTTTCCTTTAAGGCTGACCCTTCTTATAGAAAACTGGCATCTAGAAAACTGGCATCCAAAGGTCCTCAACCAGGGAGAAATCGACAAATCTAGGATAAAGTCCACTTGAATCGACCAAAGGGGAAGGAAGTATGAAAATCCAATTCTTTGACGGAAACTAAAGGCTAACCTACAAGCTAGCCTCGTCGAATCGACTCACTCTCCTAACCTCAAAGGGAATCTGAGAAACAAGTAGATCAAGGATTCCCATGTTGCCTATGGTGTCTTGCGAATTCCTAGGAATGTTAGGAATGGGAGAACCAGTAATCCCAGTAATCCCAGGAATAGGAGGTAAGGAGATTAGTTGGTTAGGAGGGAATCCCAGCAATATTAGCAATGAGGTGATGAGATTAGGTTTGTTTTGGTTAGGGATTAGAGGAATAGGAGAGGTAAGCCAAGTAAGGTAAGGAGTTTTTGTTTGTAGAAAGTTCCATTTCAATCTGCCTATCTGTTTGAATCAGTTTATCCAAAGGAAGTGTTTTACTCTTTTAATTGGTAGTTGGTTAAGGAATCCCAGGTTAGGAGATTAGATTAGTTGGTTCTGGAATCCCTGGAATGTTAGCAATGGGAAGAGTTCACCTTGCTCTCTCTCCTTTTAGTCGAGTAATAAATCCCTCTCGCAGAAAGCTCAAGTATGTAAACAACCTCTCCTTTTAGTCGAGTTACTAAAGTACCTCTCGCAACAAGTACTCGAGTCACAAAACTAAAGGTCGAGTCATGACTTCGCCCTCAGGTGGGAGGAGAAACTGTACAGGACATAGCTTTCCGCCTCTTTCTTTCACAAAAAAATGAACCACCAAAAACTGTAGATTTATTTTTTGAAAAGAGTTTTGTGGCCTTTTCAAAAAATAAAGAAGTGCTACTCAAAATGTGGCGGAGCTAGATCCTTACGGATCGTGGATTCAGAGTGGCGCTCGCTTTATTAAAACCGGAAAGACTTTATCGTAGAAGCGGGACTTAGAAAAGTCCTCAAATCTCTTTCTGACCATGGTGTCAATAGCCCATACTTTCAGTCTTTTTTTAAAAAGACAACGTGAAGAGGAATAGATCAACAAAACAAAGAAAGGACAGGAACAGGGGTTGTTGCAGAATTGGGTTCGAGTCCCAGGGACGCAATGTGGCTGCTTAAAAAACTGATTCAACGAGATATAGATTTGTCCCCATTAAGATTTCAAACTTGTCGTCTACTTTCAGGAAATGTTCGGAACAGAGAACTGACAATAATACAACGCCGCATTCTCCGAAGATTGAGGAACAGGAAGAGATCTATTAAGAAGAGAAAGATTTATCCGAAAAAATATCTTACCAGTTATATACAATTACAAACTACACGAAAGTTGCCCCTTTTTCATGGGGATTTACCCATCACAGAGATGCACAGAGGAACAAAACGAACTTCATATATCCCTTTTCCACTCAATCCAGAAACAAGATTTGACGTTATTCCGCTTCGTCTCCATTTTATTGAAACTATTCCTCAAGCAAGGCAGCCGATAAGTCATCGAAGGGTTTGTGTGAATAAAGGAATGGTAAGCATTACTCATTTTAAACTTTCCCACGGTGATATAATATCTTTTCAAGAAAATAACGCGATAATACGCGGTGAAGAAATAAGGAGATCTTTCTATAAAGAAATTTCAGTTGAAAAAATCATAGGCAAATTACTGCATCAACCGCTAAGAATGTGGAGAAGAAGCAAAACTGAATGGTTCCACCTACTCAAAACTAAGAGGGGATGCCGCCTACTACTAAAATCCCGGTTTTTGCAACAGTTGCGTTCTTCTATGCAAGAAGAAGACTTAGAAAGAACAAAGAAGTTTGGATCCGAAAAAGTATGCTTAGGAAGTTCCTTCGCTGAGCACAAGAGAATGAAGAGGAATTTGTTAAAATCCCTATTCTTATCGAAGAGAAGGAGGAAAAAACCTAAATCTTCCTACTCGAACAATCAGTCCTATAGTTTACAACTCTTCTTTATCTTTATATAGTAATTCGACCTATTGCTTCGCATCCCCCCATAAGTTGACTATGAAGAGAAGAATCAAAAGGATCGAACTACCTACTCATTATTCGGAGGTTAATCATAGAACACCAAAAGCTGTGGTATCTTATGGACCTAACATAGGTCATATCCCTCACGACATAAGATTAAAAGATCCAAACCTTCCTCTTCGGAGCAGAAACGGACGTGGCCAAAACATATAAAGATCGGCGTAGTCACTCATAGGGACATCTCTATCCGGATAGAGGATAGTCTAGATCGATTCATAGATGGATTTTTTCATCTAGATAGGTATCCCGTGGATAGAGAGAAAGATAGGGATCCATCTAGATCTTGATTCACTATTTCCATTTTTTTTTTACTTAGTCTTATTAATTAGGTGGGGTTCGGGGAGCATGCCCGGCATAATCAAGGCCGTCGCCCCTTCTTCGACGGGGATGGGCGGATAAATTCGGGTTCCTAGTCCGGGTGGGTGGTCCAGTTGAAGTCGGAAAGTCCGCTAGAGAACAAAAGATTTAATGAAAAGATAAGCAATAGAAGTGGCCAGGTCACCCGGCCTAGAAAACTCGCTTAGACAAAGACTCAATCAATTTTTCGGAAAGGAGGGGTAGTAGGAGTCAAGATATTGCGTATAAATATATATACGAGAGAGAGTCTCTTAAGCGGCCGAGAATCTTATGTCAAAAGGACCAAGGACGATCTTTTCGGAAAGGAGGAGTCAGTCTTCTTTGAAGATCGAGGAATAAATCGGACAATTATGCTATTCCGCCCTTTCTTTTCTACATTCCATTTTTTATTGAGCCGAATCACTATCATTATTATATATTCATTGTTGGTTTGGCTGCTGGTCTAGCGATCCTTCCTAGCCGTCGCCTAGAGTGCAGCCTGCCCGCTGAAGACCGTAACGTAAGTGACTCAGTGCTCCATACGGGGGAAATGAAAGCAGAATTCGTTCGGATCCTCCCACATGTTCAATCTTTTTTTAGCGGTTTCCCCAGAGATCTTTATCATTAATGCAACCTCCATTTTGCTCATTCATGGAGTTGTATTTAGTACCTCTAAGAAATATGATTATCCGCCGTTAGCCAGTGTGGGTTGGCTTGGCTACTTCGTG
>LR999453.1:15677920-15708957 GCA_905216605.1 Arabidopsis arenosa | reverse complement strand
TGCATTTCTTGAGGCGGTGGAGAGGCAGGGGCGACTTGTGAATCGTAGAGAATGAAGGATGGTGGGCAGAAGTCGATGTTCTCACCAGCCCTAATCGTGGTGTGATTCGTGCATGGTAGAAGCAGCCTAGAAGTTCCTTCTTCAGGGTGATTGAATACATAGAGCAACACACCTTCAGGAGCTGTTTTATCAAGGTAGCCCTTCTTCCTTAAGTACACCATATCGATCCAAGTTGGGGAAGAGTCTCCTGTTCCCACGTCTATATTTGCAGCTACCAGAATTGGTGTCAGAATTCCGCCAATGGTCAAGCTTCCTTTGCGCCCTGACCTATGCATTGTTGCAGCATACTCCTTGTATCCCAATAAATGATCCAAGAACACGGCTATTAGAGGAGCATTTCCTCTATCTCCCACCATTTCTGCTCCATCACTAGTGTTTCTTAAGGTAAATAGGAGGGCTGAGTCCAGAAGCTGCAGTTCACCTTCACTTATGGTACCGGTGATCTTCTTTGCAAAGAACATGCTAGCGATGGACTGGTGTAGATACCTCACCACTGGGCTTCTAATAGAGGAGCTCTTGCTTTTCGAAGGTATGTAATCTCCTGGTCCGGCGATCGTCTTCCAGAAGGCTTGGAGTTCACGCTTATCGAAATCTTGCACCAATCCCTCTTTGCTCGGGAATCCATACAAGAGATTGAGCTCCCTGATCGTTAGTGAGTGGTCTCTTCCCTTGACAGAGAACTTGATGTATCCAAAACCTCTCTCATTCTCTTCTTCTTGTTCATCCGCGTAGAAGTGTACGTCGAGAGTGGCTAGGAGCTGGCAGGTCTCCTCTTGATATCCCTCAAAACTATACCCCAGGAAGGTTTTTAAACCGCACGTCTCAGCAAGGTAGTCTATATCTTCAGCAATTCCCTAAGCAGCCATCGTTTCCCGATGAGGATGTCTTGTGCCTTCGAACTCCAGTGTTTTGAGATAGCTATAGTACTCCTCAGGAGTAGGAGGCTTCCTCTTCTTTCTATCCCTTTTGGCTGGCTTAGCAGGCTTGATCTCTTCCTCCATTTCAACAGCTTCTTCTTCTGGTGTGGGTTCGAAATCCGCTTCCACAACTCTCTTCCCGCGGCTTATCTCTCTTCTTCTTCTGGCCAGACGTTCAGCATCATCATCTCTTGAACTCGAGGAGCCTCCTCGACGTCCCTGCTCGACGTGACGTCGAGTAGGTTCACCACCAGCTTGATTCGGCAGCATTTCGCTTTCTACACGATCGTGGCTATCTTCTCGCACAAAACTGGCATGACCGGTCCAAGCAGGGGCTGGGATCCTCTCGTTGATAATAGCAAAACCACGTGCAGCATGTCTTGAAGAAACCCTCTTTCTTTCTTGATCACCATCCATGGTGTTCCCTTCAGCAAGAGCAGAGAAAAGAAAGCAAGTGAATCAAAAGAGCAGAGAATGAAGTTTAGAAGTAGAAGAAGTGAATTTTAAACCGATTAAATGGTGTAAATCGAGTTTTAAAACCAAAGATTAGGAAGTTGCAAAGCTTTAAAGACTCAAAGCAAAGTTGAAATGAGAGAACTAGAGCTATAAGAGAGAAATGAGAGAATTTGAAGAAATGAGAGAATGAGAGGAGTGAGGAGTGTGCTTCCCTTCTTAAAGGCGCCCAAGGAGACCAAGAGACAAAGGTGGAGTGTGTGGGGGCAGCAAATGTTGGATCTAGAATTCAAATTCGAAATTTGAATGGTCTTGGCGTTATCTCGATGTGGCTTACTCGACGTGGGGTCGAGTATGTCGGCAGCTCTTTCAAATTTGAATTTTTGGAGGGATTTGGGTGAACTCGACAAGGCTGACTCGACGTGGGGTCGAGTGTGTCGTTTGACCATTTTTGAATTTGAATTTTGGCTCCAAAGTTGACTTATAGGAAGGTTGACTCGATTTAATGGGCTTGTAGGTGTTGGGCTTGGCTTAGCATCGAGTTGGGCTTCGTTTAAGGCTTGGAGTTGGTCCATTGGGCTAGCTCGACTTGTCTTCGAGTAGGCTTGGTCGAGTCTGCTCCCTTCTTCCATTTTCTTGACTCCAACAGATTAAATCCTGAGAATCACAGACACTAAAAAAAAAAAAAAAAAAACATCAAAAATAACAAGAGATAAAGAGCTATTTACAAAGATAAACATGGGAATTCCTCCCAAGTGAGCTTGTTTAAAGTCACTAAGCTTGACTTTACGACTCTTTTAGGCGAGTTGAGGTTCCTGAAGATGGACTGTAGATCCTTCAGGAATGACGCTATCCGCGAGATACTTCTTAAGCCGCTGACCATTCACCTTAAACTCTGACCCGTCCTTGGCAAATAGCGATATCGCACCAAATGGTAGAACTTCTTTGATAGTGAAAGGACCAGACCACCGTGATTTGAGTTTTTTGGGACAAGGATTGGTGTTTCTGACTTCTCCCTTACCCAAGGTCCCACTCCCTGAAGGACGTTTTGGATCCCTTCTAGGACTATACAGACGTTTAGATTGAGCTCTATCATTGTTTTTTGGGACGGACTGAATCGAATTGGCTGGCAAGGAAGGTCTAGGCTGAGCCCTTACTTGATAGCTATGAATGTCTCATATTTGAGACTCGATAAGCCTTGCTATCTCCACTATGTCAGTGAGATTCACCGGTCGACATCTCACGACCTGATCCTTGAGGCTTCTTTGCAAGCCATGGAGGAACGCAGATTCCAGAATGTCAAAAGCGACATGAGGCAGCTCCACTGTTAGCTCCTCAAACCTGTCACGATACTCATCAACACTGCTCACATGTCTGATGTTCAACAGATGATCAACCGCTGAACTACCTCGACTAGGTCAAAACCGTGTCTTAAACTTATCTTGGAAGTCCTTCCAAGTATAGATGCCTTCTCTTTCTTTTGAACAACGCCACCAAGTGACTGCAGCTCTAGCTAAGGAAGATATTACCTTCTCTAACTTGTCAGCATCAGGATTGTTGTGGGACCTGAAGCACTGCTCAACGCAGAAAAATCAATCATCTGGGTTGCCTCCTTCATTCGGTGGTAGCTCTAGAGGTCGTGTAGAGAGCTTTGCCCATTGACGCGGCAAAAAACTCTGTTGCTCCAAAGGCTGTGGTTGAAAACACGGTTCCATATGATGAACCTACAGATCTGGGTTTGGAAAGGGTAAAATAGCTTGCAGTTGTCGTCCTGAACTCATCGATAGTGACGCTTGAAACTGATTACTCGGTAAAGGGCTTGCAAACACTAATAGAGTGGAATCTCAGCCATCTCGACTGGTCCATAGATCTGGTTCCTTAAGATCTGGTTCAGCGCTTCACGAACATAAAGCAGCTCCTTTTCGACATTCTTCACACGAGAATCCAGCGACGGAGCTGGTGGAGGAGTCTCGTTCGGGTTTGAGCTGAGTTTTGATGATTCTTCACGAGAATCGGTGGCGACACGCTTTGGATTAGCAAAAGCCATCGCTTACTCAAACAACGAAAGCACCAATGATAAGCTCTAAGCTTACAGAGAGTTGAAAATAAGAAAAGAAATGGAGGGAAAGAAGTATTGTGCCGTATTCGGAGGAGAAGAAGAGAGATTAAAAGGAATAGAGATTATTATTATTATTAGTTTTATTTTTTGATAACTCAGGTGATCCTAAAGGCTTCTTAGGCCCAAAGAGTAATCCTGGGGCCCGGGGAAACCATGTTAAAATTCGAACCTTGGTGGCCAATGCTATTCGAACCCAGATGGCAGAGACTTTTCTCTCCTTTACCACTGGACCAAGACGACTTGGTTAATAGAGATTATTATTGATTGATGATAAAAGTTATGAAAGCCCTACTAGAAAACCTTCCTTTAAATACAACCTTCAACTAAAACGTCAATACTTAGTCTAAACGACATTATTGATAAAGTGAAGCCTCTCCCTTGACTAGAGTCTCTCCTTTGTCTTTAGCCACTTTTGTTAAGTATCTTTCTAATAAATTTCTCCATAGCTTTAACCTTTCTGCCTCCAGACCTTATCTTCTTTCTCATACAAGCTAAACTTACCATGAGTTTATCAATTTATGTATTTGAAAAATATATATTTCAAATGTAAAATTATTGTGGAGTTGAGATCATATTTTGGAGAAAGATGTGTTTATTGTTTGCTTATTATTTTGCTAGTTTATATATTGTATTGATAGTCGTATAGTGTTTGACTGTACTTTTGAGCATATAGAGTTGTTGTAATTCGTGATTTTCCTTGGTGGTGTGTTTGAACCCGATAGGTTTGCTTGAAGATAATCTAGTTCGTACTAAGTTTCAGTGGGAGTTGGTTCACTACCAGCGACACGACGGTGTTATAGGAAAACGTTATTCGAAAGATAACTTTCTGTGTGTATTGCTAATTCGTGTAGTTTGAGTGGTTACAAATGAAGAATCATGTTCAGAGTATGGTGGGAATGATAGAGATCACATGGCCGTAGGATTGTTATTGCATGCATGTTTGATTATTATTGTTGTTATTGTTTTCGCTTGTGCTTAATCATTGTATTCTCTAATTATTTGTTGCATGTTACTATGTTGATTGTTGGGGGTATTTTAGGGTGATAACTTATTGAATAAAAATTATATTTACTAAAATGGAAGTTCTTTATTCGTGAAGTGTATTGATTAATGATAAGAGGTTATGTTCGAAACGACACAACTTTCGATCATGGTAAAGGGTTAGCAAGCCTAATACTATGTTCAAGAGGGATGGTACCAAGGATGGATCGACTAAGATGATGGATTTGTTTGATAACTTTGGTTGGATCTTACATGGTTTTATCAACGTAATGCTTCCAGGTCTTTAGATGTCTAGTATAGTTTAGGGGTGTTACACGCATGGCATGGTGGCAAGGGACTTGGACGTGGTTGCTTCACTTCGGACGCGAGTGGACCAGCCCCGGCTCCAACAATCGAGAAGCCTTAGGGTGACTTACAAAAGGGGCCTTTTCAAGCATGCTAAAAACAAAAACCATTTCATATAAGAAATATTTACTCAGATGTTAACCAAAAGTTCGAATATTACTAGAATATCATACATTTTTTAAAAATTACTCATATGTTTAGCGTCTTTGTGTAATTACAATTAACACCCTTGATTAGTTTTTTTTTTTTTAATCCATTTTTAATTAAGAAATGATTAACAAAAATTATGTTAATCCACGTCATTAAAAGAAAAACAAATTAAAGCCTCGTCATTAACGTCATTAAGAGAACCCTTTCGATTTCCCTCTCTGTCACTGTTCATCTCCGAAAAAAAAAAAACTGTAAAAAACTTTTTCTTTCTCCGACGGAAACGCGATTCCGACTAAGACTAAGAAACCCTAATTCCGGCCGAAACTCTTAACTCTCTCGTTCTCTCCGTCGCATTTCGTCTCTACTCAAGTCGGGACCTTTTACTTCGTCGCCTCACCTCAAGTCGGGACCATTTCGTCTCAACTCAACTTGTTTAAGGTATGTGTCGAATCTTTATTTTGGATTTTCCGACATTTTTCCCGCATCTAAGTTCAATAGCGAGTGATTTCCGTGATTGAAACCGTTTTCCGAAAACTATCGCGAAGAAATTGAGGGTTTTTATCGACGCTTATTACAGCTGATTTTCGCCAACGTTGATTTTCATATGGTGGCTAATTTGTTATATCTATTCGATTCCATGGCTGAGTTATTGTTTGCTTTAGACTGATTTATGATTTATCAATGCATCTATGGCTGAGTTTGTTTTATGGTGTGGCTGAGTTTGTTTTACGTTGTGGCTGAGTTACTCTATGCTTACGACTGAGTTATGGTTTATCTGCTCAACTGTGGCTGAGTTTGTTTTATGTTGTGACTGAGTTACTGTATGCTTACGGCTGATTTATGGTTTATTAGATGGCTAAGGTTATTTCTGAAGAACAACCAAGGGATTACCCTCCAAGACTTTACGTAGAAGGGGAGTCTATTCTGGAGAATAAATTGTTAAATCACAATATCAAGATGGGAGATGTCCCTGTGATTATAGAATCAATAGGACAAGATGCGTGGAATGAACTGAAGGGGTCACCTATTGGAATAATTGCTAAGCTAGCTGAAAGCTAATTCGTGTGGTCTGGTAAGACTGTACATTTTCTACTGTGTAGACAGTTAAGAATACACAAGAAGGAGATTTGGTTTCTAGTTGGTGGTCAACCTATCAGGTTTGGCTTGAACGAATTTGGTCATATCACGGGGTTAAACACAGGTTCAATCCCTACAGAAAAGTTTGAACCTAAAGCTGACTACAAAGCGTTCTTCAGTGAATTGAATGTGCCTGGTGGTGAAGGTCCAAAGTTAGATGAACTGAGGGCAGGATTACTAGTGTGCAGGACATGGACTCCTGAAAAGCGTAAGTGGTTGGGGCTGTTGACTCTTCAAGCCATTGGACTGTATGGCTTGCATCATAACTCTAGAATACCATTTGAAAGTGCGAAAAGAGTTTTTGATGAGGAAGCCATGAACACTTATCCATGGGGTCGGTCAGCATTTGAAGCCCTGGTTAATTCTATAAAGATGTTGAGGCCTGTTGGAAAGACGTACACCGTCAGTGGTATGGTTTACGTGTTACAGGCTTTGGCGTATGATTCACTCAAATGCTTTGGAGAGCGATATGGGAGAGTAGTCAACAAGGATGAGATACCGTTGCTTCGTTGAGGTGGAAACCGTACACGTAAAACAATGGAATTGACCATTGCTGAAGATATCAAAGCGCATGGTGAGGTAAGGTTTTGGCTCTGTTATGAAAGTTACTGACTCAGTTATGATAGTTACTGACTGAGTTATGTTTTAGTAATGAGTTATATTTTGTGATGGCTGAGTTATCGTTTTTGATGACTGATAGTTACTGACTGAGTTATGTTTTAGTAATGGCTGAGTTAAATTTTGTGATGGCTGAGTTATCGTTTTTGATGACTGAGTTATGACTTATGCGCTGGCTGAGTTATATTAGTGATGGTTAGTGATGGCTGAGTTATAATTATTGATGATTCAGTTTAAACTTACTAATGGGTTTTATAATCTCTTATGTTATAGCTGCGTGTGAGTAAATTGGTTCTGAAGGATGATGTCAGAGAGCTATTTCATACGTGGCCAGATGAAGAAGAGGACCCAGCACTTGATAATTTGATCCGAGATATACATGAGGATAAGTTTGTTAAAGGATATTGGGATGTGAAGAAGACTGAGAAGAAGAAGAAAAATGTTAATTCTAATGCAGCGGGTGACTCTGAATCTCCCGCAAAGAGGCAGAAAGTCCACAATGTCAAGGATGTGATCAACAGTGAGGGTGTTGAATCTGGTGAAGGAGATGCAGAAAAGAAGAAGAAGAAGAAGAAGAAGAAAGAAAAGGTAAATGATATGGTATGTAGTGAGTTTATATTTGATGTAATGTTTGGGTAGCTTGTTTATGCGTTTTTGTGTATGTGTTGCAGGTTGGTAGTGCGGAGGACGATGTTCTGGAAGATGTGTCTGTTAAAACAGTCGTGGATTTGGTGAAGCAATTAAACTCAAGGTTTGACACCGTTGATACAAGCATCAAAGAAGTGTCTTCAAATATGGAGAAGGTGATTGGAGATAGAGTAGAAGCGAGGATGGATGAAAAGTTTGAATATATGGAGAAGGAGTTGAAACAGATGAAAGAGCGTCTGAATGCAATTGAGCAGGGGGTAGGGAAATCTGGTGAAAACGCTGAGGAAAACTCAGCCTTCAAACAAACAGAACCTCCCGAAAAGCCGACGCAAGTCAACCTTTTGCTGAATCAAAAAGAAAAAGCAACACCAAAAGGTCCAGCGAAACCTCCACAAAACCAGTCTGTTACTAGTCCTCTGGTAAGCTAACAGTGCCAGACATATGTATAAATACATTGCAGCTGAGTTATTATTATCTTAATAACCTTTTAGCTGAGTTTTCATTATCTTGATCACATAATGGCTGAGTTATCATTATATTAATCACCTTACGGCTGAGTTATCATTATATTACGGCTGGTTATCATTATCTTAATCACATTATGGCTGAGTTATTATTATATTAATCACCTAACGGCGGAGTTATCTTTATCTTATGGCTGAGTTATCGGTACGTTTATGCAAGCGAAGGATATTGTCGATGTTGAGAAGGACATTGGTATTGCTGGTGTCAGTAAGAATCTGGAAAAGGAATTTGCTAATGTCATTGATGGCAAATCTGCTATTGATTTCATAGATACGTTACCTAATAATATTAGGAAATTACGCTCCAGGAAAATTGACACAGCGAAAATCGCAGCGGGAAAGAAGAATACCGGCAAGGATAAGCCCGCCAAAGATAAGGCCCCCAAAGATCAGGCAGCAGTCGGACGTATAAGAGGTAGGAAGCCTTCTTCTACAACGGTTAAAAAGGTGGTACGAAAACTAGCTACTGCTCCGGTGGAGGGAGGAGCTGCTCTTGATGAGAAGAAAGAGGCTGCTGATGTCCCCGACAAAGATGAGGAAGTATTGGAAAAGGCTGGCATTAAACGTGACAATGAGGTATATGATGTCACAGACCAGTTGATAGCTGGTAACGAACGCACGTTACCTGAGTCTGAAGATGATGAAGAGGAACATATAAGGATTGAAAGAATCAACGCTCTAAGGAAGGAGAGTGTCAAGCTGTCTCCGGATGGGAGTGCATTGAATCCACTCTCTAATGTCTCTGAACGGATATTTCTCATATCGGAGACAACGGACTGACGTGCATGAGGAAGAATTGTGTGCCTTCAGCTGGAATATATGATCCTCTGTCACCAGTTGATCCGGCCAAATTGCAGAAACTGAAGGAAATGATGGCCCCATTCAAGTATGACCCTCTATACCTTTTAACCTTGTTAATTACAGCTTGTTTACACTATTTATGTATATTAACTTGTGTTTATCTGTTAGGCATCTCCCATTGGGCAGGGCAACAGACACTGTTGATTTCTACAGAATGCTCATCACCGAAAGAAAGGACTGGCCAGATCCAAAATATGGATGGCTTTTCGATGACGTAAGTATAACATTATGGCTGAGTTATTGTAAGTGTTGTGGCCGAGTTATTGGTTTGTTTTGGCTGAATTATTGGTGTGTTTTGGCTGAGTTATTGTAAGAGTTGGTGTTGTGGCTGAGTTATTGGTGTGTTTTGGCTGAGATTTTCTAGATAAAGGCTGAGTTATTAGTGTGTTTTTCAACATTATGGCTGAATTATTGGTATGTTTTTCTACATTATGTCTGAGTTATTGTTATGTTTTGTCTGAGTTGTTATTTTTTTTTTTTTTTTTTTTGTGTGCAGCATATTGCTGCGTATTTGAGGGTTCTTAGAAAGAGGTTCATCACGCGAGTTCCCTTCCCATTCCACACCAAACGCATTGCGTTTATAGACTCGTGGTTCGTGAGCTATTGGTGTAAAGAGTATGACCAGTTCAAGATAAAACCCGAGAGGTTTAAATTCAAAGGCACCCCTTACGAGAGGCTGGTACACGGTTTGGAGCCAAAAGATCAGCAGACAAATATGAAATTGATAGAAGATGTGGATCACTTGTATATAGTTCACCAAATCGCAGGCAATCACTGGGTGGCGCTGGACGTGGACCTGATTAGGGGGCACATTGATTGCTATGATAGCATCGTGGGGCATCATACCAAGGAAAGTGAATTATCTGTGCTGGAGGCTTGTAGGCCGTTTACGAGGATGATTCCTCAGATGATGAATGGAATAATTCCTCCTGAAATCTATTCACCTAAGTTCGAGCAGTTTTCATTCAGAAGGAGGAATAAATCGAGGGTCCCTCAGAACGTCCAAGTTGGAGACTGTGGCGTGTACGCGTTGAAATTTATCGAATGTCTAGCGCTTGGTGTAAGTTTCGTTGGCATCTGTGATGAAAATATTCAGGCTCACTACAGGAAATGTGGGTATTAATAGCGGCCGAAAAACGCAATTATTCATCTACCATAGCGTTTCCTTAAGTGCTCTGACATCGCCCGTTATAGAAAGTCGGACACTTTTGATAGCGGTTTTTCGTTGTGCTATAGTTAATTGAACTACGATAGCGGTTATGACACTGCTATTATTAATATTTATAATAACGTGTAATAATTGTTATGATTGGGTTGTACCTATTTTCATGATTTGATTTTTCTACAATATTTATTTGATTAATTATTTCAATAATTTATATTTTTTATAATATTTATATTTTTGTTAATTATTTTAATTGTATTTAAATCATCTTTACTGTGATTTTTGGATTAAAATTACATATCAAAAATAAAAAATACAATATTTTATTATCATTATTACATGAAATAATATACAAAAACTTTTATAAAAATACTACAATTAAAAATACAAGACCAATACATCTCCTCTACATAGAATGCCTCTTCATCTTGTTCATCTCAGTCACAGCTTCTTGAATTTTCTTCTCTTGCTATACGGGTTAAGATGGCAACATAGATCTATGATGAGGCCCCTGACCTGCTCGCTGCGTTTGATGTCTAATGATACATTATGATGATATGTAAAATATTAGTATTTCGAACATGTGATTGTCTTTTGTACTAACTATTTATGCTTTTGAGTTCTCGTGATGATTATGTATGGGGTTGATAATGCTTTAGGTTTGTGTGATGCGTCTGGATTGATGTTTATTAATTCGTTGTTTGGGTGAGATAATCTAACAACACGGCTGAGTTATGGTTTATTAGGAGTTTATTATTGTCGAGTTATACAAATGTTGTATAACTCCCCACCTCGGATAACTCCCCACCTCGAATAACTACCCACTCAAGTTATCATTATACCTAGATACCCTTATACCTATTTTCCCTATATATATCTCTTCTAAATATAACTCTTGTAAAACAATTCTCTCTCGTCTTTTCTCTTCTTGATTATTAGCAACTAATCTATATAATCTCTCTTGTCTTTCCTCTTGTCGATCATGGATGCATCAGGGTCTAGCAGCAAGAGGACGCGTGTTGAAGACGATTCCCGCAGCAGGAGGCATGCAGTGGAGATGCAAGAGCAGAAAGAACGTTTCGAAGGCATCATCTCTCTCATCAAACACAACATGAAAGAGACGGAGGAAGCCCACGCTTTGGATCTCACGCTGCGTGAGGAGAATGCGAAACTGGATCTCCTAAGGAAGATGATGAGTTTGAAGGACGGATTTAACGTGGAGGAGGAGTTCCAGATCGTGAAGGAGCAGGCAAGGAAGGCTTACGAGGAGAAGGTGGCATTCAACGTGACGGGGATCAACTGGGACAAACTGGGGTTTAAGCCGACCGAGTTGTCGGGGTCGGAATCAGACTAAGAATGGAGATATCCATTCTATTTGTTTTTTTTTTTTTTTTTTTTTTGAATCTATGTTATTGATATGTTAATGAATCTATGTTACTGAATTTATGTCAAGTTATTCTTGCGATATGGCTGACTTAACACAGATGAATTCGTGGTTTAGCCGAGTTATTCCAGCGACACGGCGGACTTATGAGTAATTTTTGATGTCACGGCTGAGTTATTTACTTTTAGCCGAGTTATTCCAGCGAAACGGCGGACTTATGAGTAATTTTTGATGTCACGGCTGAGTTTTTATACATTTAACGGCTGAGTTAATATACATGTAACGGCTGAGTTATTATTGGTCATTTGGCAAAATTCAAACAACACTAACAAAAAGCATTACTAACAATACAAAAGACAATGGCTGATACGACACATACAAGCAATCCTGTCAATCCCCTGATGACGATGCGTTGACGATAAACTATTGTTTCCATTTCGTCAATCCTTTTCTGTAATCCAAGCTCAATCGAAATCTTCTCATCTTCTGTATTAATTGATGATATCTCCAAGTTTTGCCTCTCCAAATCACCACGAAGCTCCAAAATTGTCGCATTAAGTTCTTCAATCTTCTCAGTCTTCTCTTTAATTACAGATTGAGCTTCTGCCAAAGCCCTTTTCGGCCACCCTATGACCTCCTCGTCGAGCCACCTAAAGAATTTGCAGTGAGCATTACCACCTTCCTTGTACAACTGACACCCAAAGAACCTTCGATTTGGATTTTTATCCGTTTTGGATTTGAAGACCTTTGCGGCAATCCACATTCACACAGTTTCCGAACTCCAGAATTACTCCCAAAGCTACTCGTCGATCCAGAGCTTACTTCCATCTTCTCTCGTTATTCGGAGACAGACGAAGAACCCTAATTGTTTATTTTGGGATAAATGTCTATTTGATGACTCTAGGTGTTCGGAAACTCACTAAATCAATATAGTCATGTATACTAATAAAACTACGTCGTTCGAGACATACCAGTACTGGCTGAGTTACAGCTGTCTTACGAACATCCCATTAATTTATACATATTAATTTTCGGGATTACATAAAGTGGTTTTTTGGGAGACGCCATTAATAATTACTGACATATTCACCCGCAGACGGCAAGTCGTCGAATCAGTCATAAATGACAACATTTTTGAGAAAGTATTCATAATAATTCAAATTTTTGAGTTTGGTATATCGGTTTATTGGATGAGTTCTAAAATGTGCATACATGGGCTTATTTCATGATCATTATTTGGAAAGTGGATATAAAAAGTTAATTACATCTCATTAATCTGAGTAAATTACATGACTGTATCATAATGATCATGAAACACAGATTAATTCGTGGTTTGGCCGAGTTATATGTTTAACGGAAGACGAAAGGTTGCGTGACGGCTGACTTTTGAGTTAGAGTTTGATGTCTGGCTGTAGAATAATACGTAATGGCTGAGATATTTACGTTCTACGGCTAAGTTACGGAACACATTAATTTCTAAATACGGAAAAATATCTAATTAAGTAAGCTTAATTAGATAAGTTTTAATAGCACCATACCATTATAACAATAAATATACATGTGAATATTTATGGCTGACTTAACGTAGATTAATTCGCGGTCTGGCCGAGTTACGACAGCGTAATGGCTGACTTAACGTAGATTAATTCGTGGTCAGGTTACGACAGTATTAATAATAAAATTTAACAATGGAAATCTGAGCATAGAAGCCATAGAAGTTCATAACAATGGAAATCTGATCAAATTTAACAAAAGTCATAAGGAAAGCTAATCATAGAAGTTCATTACACGGAAGTTCAAAGAGGATACGACAGTACAAGGAAGTTTAACGACGGAACAATAGGGCAAATTCGGCAAACATATCGCATAAATTATCCCACACTATTAGATCCATCCACTCGGGCTTATCGCGACTACGCGCCCATATCCCCATAAACGCACGCATCTGGTCCCGGAATATCGTTCTAGCCACGAAATTGAACTGGGTCCAAACCGTGAATGTTTTCGTTGGATCCCACGTGTATTTACGCTACAATGAAAGAAAAGATCGTGAATTCGGTTTTTAGTTTGCTTTATATCAAATATCAATGCTTACCGCGAGGAGGATAAACCATCGTTCCTTAACATCGGCGGGAATCAAGTGATACGTTGGCCACTCATGGTGCCAGTTCTGCTTGAGTATCTCTGCAATCGCGACAGAGAGATCGTAATTGAACTTGAACCACGTAACAGTGGTTTTGTCAACCCAGTAACCAACACCCGGGTTCAGAACGGGAAGATCCTCCCGACCATCAGCGATAATGATCCCTAGAACATCGCTGAGAAACTTTCCTGTGATGTGAGGAAAAACGTCCATGTCGATTGGAAGATGTTTTCCAGGAGATATTTTGTGTAGGGGATTGGGGACGAAGACGAACGAGAGACCATGAGATGGAAAGAGACGAAGGCGAACTGATCGGATATAAAGAGAAAAAAAAAGGGTAAGGTAGAGGAAAGGTTTCGTCTCTTATTGTTCCGCGGCAAAAATGTACACGTGACGGCTGAGTTATATGCTTAACGGAAGACGAAAGGTTGCGTGACGACTGACTTTTGAGTTATTAGATAAGATTTAATAGCACCATACCATTATAACAATAAATATACATGTTTTTTTTTGGTAAGTACAATAAATATACATGTGAATATACTGTTAAGATTTTATAAATCTGCGTAAATTACATGACCGCTAAGACGTGGATGACTTAGCACATATTAAATCGTGGTTTGGTCGAGTTATGACAGCGTGATGGCTGATTTAACGTAGATTATTTCGTGGTCTTGCCGAGTTATGAAAGCGTCATGGCTGACTTAACGTAGATTAATTCGTGTTTTGGCCATCACAGAAGTTCATTACACGGAAGTTCATTACACGGAAGTTCATAGCTGAAACGACAGTAGAAGGAAGTTTAACGACGGAACAAACGGCCAAATTCGGCAAACATATCGCATAAATTATTCCACACTATTAGATTCATCCACTCGGGCTTATCGCCACTACGCGTCCATATCCTCATCAACGTACGCATCTGGTCCCGGAATATAGTTCTAGCCACCAAATGGAACTGGGTCCAAACCGTTGATGTTTGCATTGGATCCCACGTGTATTTACGCTACAAAGAAAGAAAAGATCGTGAATTCGGTTTTCTGTTTTAGTGTGCTCTATATCAAATATCGATGCTTACCGCGAGGAGGATAAACCATCGTCTCTTAACATCGGCGGGAATCAAGCGGTACGTCGGCCACTCATGGTGCCAGTTGTGCTCGAGTATCTCTGCAATCGCGACAGAGAGGTCGTGATTGAACTTGAACCACGTAACAGTGGTTTTGTCAACCCAGTAACCAACACCCGGGTTTAGAACGGGAAGATCCTCCCGACCATCAGCGATAATGATCGCTGCTACTTCGCCGAAAAACTTTAGGTCGATGTGAGGAACAACTGCTTCCATGTCGATTGGAAGATGTACCGGATATATTTTGTGTAGGGGATTGGAGAGAAAGACGAACGAGAGACGATGAGATGAAAAAGAGACGAAGGCGAACTGATATGATATAAAGAGAAAAAAAGGGAAAAGCAATGGAAAGGTTGCGTCTCTTAATGTTTCGCGGCAAAATGTACATGTGACGGCTGAGTTATATGCTTAACGGAAGACGAAAGGTTGCTTGACGGCTGACTTTAGAGTTATTAGATAAGTTTCAATAGCACCATACCATTATAACAATAAATATACATGTGAAAATACTGTTAAGATTTTATAAGTAATATTCATTTATTTTTCTTTTGGTAACGTAATTGGAAAACAAAAATTTACTTTTTTTGAAACAATTGTTACTTTTTTTTTGGATGTGTTCATATGTAATAAGGTTTACTTATTACATGTGAATTATAACTCTATTTTATCTGCGTTTAATTTCGTGTGATATTAATTTGTGGTTTGGCCGAGTTTTTATAAAGATATGACTGACTTATCCTATATTAATTTGTGGTTTGGCCGAGTTAATATAAAGATATGACTGACTCATCGTATATTAATTTGTGGTTATATTAACACAGATAAATTCGAGGTTTGGCCGAGTTATGGTAGCGACATACAGATTAATACCGACAGTACAATGCAGTCCAAAAAAAAAAAACCAGACAGTACAAGGAAGTCCAAATAAAAAACCGAAATTAACTAAGCTCACAGATACTTGTTCAAGCTCTGATACTTCTTCTCTAGCGCTTCAAATTTCTCTTCCATAAGAAAGATCTTTTCTTCCTGAGCCTAGATGCGCTTCTTGGCTGCATCCAAATCCTGCTTCATCTCATTCTTCTCCTCCTTTATCTTCTCAAATTCGTCACACAATGCGACAGTCCACCACCTCATGAAACCGCAGCCACGACCAGGACCCTTAAAAATCATACATAACCCATATTACACCCCAAAATTAAAAAAAAAAAAAAAAGGAATCAGAACTCAAAATCAAGACCCAATAAATCTTAAATACGAATTTGTGTTTCTTTACCCAATTACCGGAAACAACCATTACCGGAACCGGATCAGTCATATCGGGGTAAGGAAGAACGAAAATGAAGAAGTAAGACGATGACGAGTCGAGTGAAATTTAAGTTCCAGAGATGTGAAAACACAGGTGAAGATCGACACAATGAAGAAGAAGATGAGTAGTAGAAAAGACCTTTCGTATTTCCCTTGATGATGATGACATGGAATGATGACATGGAATGTTGCATCCGACGTCATTTTTTTAATTGATGAAGTGGCAAGTAAGCCACCAAACGAAAATGTTAATCAACCGAATTAAACCAGCCATCAAACAAAACTTTAACTCAGTCGCAACATGCATACTATTACAGTAATTAAAAATCGAAAAAAATGCAGCCAAATTCAGCCGTTTAATGTCGTAACTCAACCGAAAATCTTTAACTCAGCCGTATCGTTTGATAAGTCGGCCGTAATTGCAAGCTATTCTAGTAATTAATCTTTCGCTACTAAGTCAGCCGTAATTGGGCCGAGTTTTCCATTAACTCAGCTCATTACGGCTGATTTATGACACTAGAGGCTAAATCAGCCGTAACGACATCACATAACTAGGCCGTCTTTGATAACTCAGCCAACCGGAAAAAGTTAACTCAGCCGTGTCGAAGCAATAACTCAGCCAAAATTTTGACAAATCAACCAACGGGTGAAATCTCAGCCGTAACTTAGGCTGGGTTATGCTCGAAAGTCAGCCATTTTCTCATAACTCAGACCGACTTCATTAACTCAGCCGTAACTAATGTCTGAGTTATACTCGTAAGTCAGCCGTTTGCTCATAACTCAGTCATTTTCCATAAATCAGCCGCTACTAACCGTAACTCAGCCGTCACTGCCGCTGTATCGCTTTACGGCTGAGTTCATTAATACACGTCAGCGATTTCTGACGTGGCGACGCGGCTTTGCTGACATGGCAGTGGCATTCTTTGTAATTACGTTTTTTCCTGTAACGTTTAACAGGGGCACGCTGGGTATAAAAAATATACCCGAAATATGATAGTAATAAAAAAAAAATATGTATGTATCTGGTAATTTCATATAAAATGTTATACATCTGAGTAAAGTTCCCTTTCATATAATCATGTCTTAAGCTCCATGTCTTCATCTATCAGATTGCTTTATATTGCGTCATATATCATGCATCCTTCTTCCGTTGGATCTAAGACAACAAAACAAAACACAATAGTTATTTCGAAATAAAGAAACGATTTTGACGAGCTCTAGTCGACGCAAACTCATGAATGACAATTTCAAAGTATATGTTTTTAACAAACTTTTTTCAATGCATAGAATAGCTAGACCATCCAAGCTTTGTTGAGACATAGAGGACCTCATATAATTTTTTAATAACTTCAATTTTAAGAAGCTTCTCTCGGCTGAAGCTACCGTCACGGGTGTTGTTAATAAGATTCGATAAGCAATTGAAACATTTGGATAACAACCTACATTTTCTATAAACTCAAGCACTTCACTAGGTGTCATTGACACTTGGGATAAAGTCATTTGCAAAACTTTTAATTCTGAAAAAGTCATTAAAATCAACATCCGAGACATTCTCATGAGAAAATGTTTTGTGAAAATTAATGCAATGCTCTTTTAATTCACTTTCATCAAGTGATTTTAATTTCAATGAATCAAACAAAAATCCAAATACACTTTTAAAAGTCATCATTTGTTCAAATCTATTCTTTACCGAAGAAATTGCCATATCCACAACAACCAAAAAATAATTGATTCTAAAATCATCTTCAACCGATAATGCTTCTTCATCATGATCATTCTCATCAAAGTGTTTTTTTTTCTAAAGACACGACGCCTACTTGGAAATATAGGATCAACATTCATATCATGAGCAAGACCTTGAGCTACTTTCAAACAAGAACTAAACCCTTCATCTCAATACTTTTCAAAATATAAGATCATACCTTCTAATTGTTTTATAAGGTTATATTCGAGGTACAATCAAGAATGATAGAAAAATATTTGGCCTCTCTAATGACTTTCTTAATAAAAAATTAAACTTTATGAGCCAAAAGAGAGATAAATTCATTTTGAATAGTATTACCAAGATAATGATGATGTATTTCATGAGTGTGAATGCGCCTTATATGATTTTGCATTATTACATCAAATTCGGCTATGGATTCAATCATACCTAAGTAATTACCATTACTATTTTGGTAAAGTTTTTCATTTGACCCACGAAAAGCTAAATTTTGTTTAGCAAGACACTTCACAACCGCAATCATTCTAATCAAAACAAGCCTCCAGCTTCCTTTCTCTTTTATAATTTCTCTTTGTAATTCTTTATCAATAGTTTGATTTTTCTCTAATCTAACTACCATTTTATTCCAAGTTTTCATGTTAGCCATATGTTCTCTATTTCTCTCATGCTTTTTAAGTCTCTCGCTAAGATGCTTCCAATTATTTGATCCATCATTTGCTAGAACACTTAAGTAACCACGAGATTTAAACAACTTGCAACAAAAACAATAAACTTTATTCACATGGTTCGAATAAACTAACCACTTTCTATCAAAAGTTTCTCCATTACTCAATTTTCTAGAATAATATTGATATGAGAAATGTCTATAATACTTATCAAGAGGAAAAGTCAAATTTAATTCTCTTTTAGGTCCACATGCAACTAACTTATCTCTCGTTTTATTATCAAGATTATATCTAGGATCAAAAGTATCAAAATGAAATCTTTGTTGGTCATGACCATTCAAACTTTCAAGTAAAGATGCATTTGACACATTATCATGCTCACTCAATCTATTAGGATCATTATCGATACTCAAGAAAAAAATTTCTTGTTCATGAACATTCAAACTTTCAAATGCATTTGGAACATTATGATTGGAACCATCATTTAAATCATTCACGTTTTCAGTTTGTTGATAAACGCTAGCATTATCACCTAGTTTTTTAACAAATTTATCCATAGCCCCTATGTTTTAAATAGCGCAAGACGAGGTAAGGCGCTTGGGGCTTGGTTTGAGCATGGAGCCTTTGCGTTGTAGCCTCTGAGCCTTGGCCGTATGAGGCGCAACTACAAAATAAAACAGTAGGTTAGATATATTCATTGATTCATAAGCATCTTTAGAACAATTTGTGAGTCTGAAAGGAGATAAGAAAGAAAATCCAACAAAAGCTTAAACCATGAGTCTAAAAAAGATAAATGATAATAAAGAAAATCCAATCCAACAAAAGCTCAACCATGAGTCTGAAAATCTGAAACATAAAAATGAAAACAAACGGAATCCAATCCAACTAAAGCTAAAACCATGAGAGTCGGGATCTCTAAAAATCTGTCTCATCATCATCGTCTCCTACGAAATCTTCTTCAATTTCATTATCCTCATCTCCTCCTACGAAATCCTCTTCAATTTCATCATCCTCGTCAATCAAAGCCATTGGAGTTGGAGCCATCCTCTGAGATGCTCTTGGAGTTGGAGTGGAGCATGTGGCCGTATTCTTCCCTTTCGCAGTTCTACTTGAAGATTGTGTTGATCCTCTTTTAGCTCTAGTAAGGTAGTTAGACTCATTAGCTCTAGATACTCTGCTTACCATTTCCCATGTCAAATCACTGTCATCAAAAACCAGTTCTCTAAACTCATCAGACTCCTCATCCATTCTTCCAACCAACTACTCATTACAATCATCAATATTTTGTAAGCTGATAGGATCAATTGTGTCTTTCAACTTGTACCGACGTGTTAAAGTGCGATTGTACTTAACAAACACCATGTCATTAAGCCGCTCTTGAGCCAATCGGTTCCTTTTCTTGGTATGGAGATGTGAAAACACACTCCAATTTCTCTCACAACCAGTCACACTACATGTGAGACTAAGAATTTTTATTGCAAAGTCTCGAAGTGTTGGTGTTGTGCCTCCATACGAAGACCACCACTCAGCTGGTGATTTCGTAGTCCTTTGCCTTATTGCCATTGGAATCCCAAAGAGTCCAGAAGCATGTTTAAACTGCTCCAATTCGGCGGATATCTTATCTATGAGTTGCAGCATCAGGAACCAACCTCTCAATGGTGCTGTATAGACCTATCGATACCTCTTCACAATCCACTCCAGCCCTTGCTTTATACTGAAATTCCGGATTCAAGCAGTAGCCAACAGCATGCAAAGGATGATGGAGTTGACAATTCCAGCGCCTATCGATGATTTCAAATGCTTCCTTGTATATTTCTTCTCTACCCTTGAAGGTGTTAGCAATGGACTCTTTAGTCCTATCTATTGCTTCATAGATGCATCCCATAGCTGGTTTTTTTCTCTCCATCAACCAACCTAAGCACCTTAACTAGAGGACCCGTCAACTGTAGTGTATATAGCACGTTATGGCAGAAGCTGTCTTGCAAAATGATCCTCTTCACATTCCTTGCTCCTGCTTCCTTTCGCCACTTGGAATCTAACCAATCTTGAGAATTCACAAAACTCCTCAAGTTATTTCTCTGCCTATAATACTGCGCTAGTGTTATGAAAGACGTAGCTAACCGAGTTACAGCCGGTCTATGCAGATTTCCTTGGTTTGTGAATTTCCTCATCATATTCACAAGAGAACTGTGACCATAGATATATCCATTCATGAAAATGCAGTTCTTTATTACAGTCTTTACTTGAGGAATCTTTCCTATATCCTCAAGGATGAGGTATATGCAATGAGCAGCACAAGGCGTCCAATACAAAGGAGGTCGTTTCGCCATTAGCAGTTCGCTTACAACATAAACGAAACACAAAACAGAGTTAGAGGTAGCCATAATATGAAAAAAAACAGAACTCATAAAGCTAAAACTAAAGGATTAAAAACTCACTAGCTTTCACGTAGTTGGATGCGTTGTCAGTTACCACTTGGACAACATTAGCTTCCCCAACTTCTTCCACCATACGATCCAGGTGATCAAACAACATGTTAGCATCTTTCACAACTTGTGGAAACATCAACTGATTTAATGAAACCTGATCCCTTTGGCGAGTTAACAAGAAAGTTGACAATGTCCTTTTATATAACAGAATCTTGCCATCCGTCTGACATTATTGAACAGCCTCTAGTTCCCCATTCTTCCTTGTGCTCCACCAACTTTTTCTCTGTTGCTTTGACTTTTTTCTTCAACAAAGGTACTCTTAGTTCATACATGGTTGGTGGCTTAAAGCCGGTACCATATTGACCAACTAACTCTAATGCCTCTTTAAAACTATCAAAGTTAACTGCATTAAAGGGCAACCCTGCATCATAGAACCACCTCGCAATAGCACCACATGCTCTATCCCTAAGTTCCTTATCACATACTCCAAAAATATCTTTTCTGTTGTCTTTTCTTCCTTTCAATACATCGAGAGGAGTTGGACAAACAAACTTGTCCATTGGACCTTTGTGTTTCTTCACAGGTGGCTGTCATCTTTTACTAGTCAGACCTTCAACTTCTTCTTCTTCTTCATAATCATAATCGTCATATGAAGTGCCTGGTGGTGGCATCATTTGAGTGGTGGCATCATTTGAGTGGTGGCTTTAATTTCAGCTTTTTTAAGCATGAAATCTTTTATTTCTTCCGTCACATTAGGAGGAACTAGAGAACATTGAGTAACATTCCTAAAGCCTCCAACAATATGTTGCTTTGCACGTTGAACTCCACCATTTGTGACTTTCTTACAATAAATACACGTCCAGCTACCTTATTTTCCAGGAGCAGGAACTGCATGTTTCTTGGGAAGATCTGATCCAGACATGATGAGTTGATGAAGAAAATAGAATTGGGAGAATAGAAAGTATAGAGAAGAGACAAGAGCGTGGAGAATATGAAAGACAGAGGCGGGGAGAATATGAAAAGAAAGAGGCTCACGACGTCAGTGTTTATAAAAAGTTTTTAGGTTTTTTACATTTAATTTACATGCCATATTTTTGAAAACAGAAAAAGAAAGTAAATATCGATGGTTTTGCATTATTACCTTTCTCTTTCTAAGGCGCAGAGCGAGTTGAGGCGTGCATCACGTCCAGGCGTCCCGGAGCGAGAGCCTCTAGGAGATAGCCTAGTCTCATAAGTTAAAGGCGATGATCCCTTAACCTCACCGTGCCTTGAGCCTAGGCGAGGCCTAGGCGCGCTTTTTAAAACACAGCATAGCCCCTCTTTGGGATTGAATAAACAATTCATCTTTTTTTTCTTTTCTTTACTTTGTCATTTCCACACAAAACCATGATCAAAAGTCAATTTTATTAAAAGATAGAACTTGGATTAACAAAGACGAGGCAGTGAGCGGTGGCAATTACAATTAACAAGAATTGATGTCGCCAAAAACCAAGTGGAAGCACCTAGAACAATAAACAATTTATAAAGAAACGATTAAAAATAAATTAAAATATATACTAAGTATTCGAAGAAAAACAAAATTTAGATCTAGTTAACGTGTGTTCTTTTTGCTTGATTTAAACCAAAATCAAACAAGGACAAAAAATTATCTATTACGTCCACTGGCATTTCAGTTGATCCGACAACATCTATGATATCTGCATCTGAACAATGGTGGAAAGACCATGAAGCGGTAATTAATTATAATTTATCTCATTACCAAAAATATTTTTTTAACTAATATAGATGTATAAAAAATTATATATTTAAAAAATTTATAAGTTTTTTAACAGGGGTGTAGAATAATAAAATCACTTCATCGAAAACCATGGGAAGTGATGGAGAAACATTTGGTCTCGACTACAAGAAGATAGTGCTGCTTGTCTACAGTTGCTACGGATGTCACTTGATGCGTTCACAACATTGTGTCGTATTCTACAAACCAATTATGGATTACAACCAACACTGAATGTAAGCATCGAAGAGAGTATTGCTATATTTCTCCGGATATGTGGGCACAATGAAGTTCAACGAGATGTTGGATTACGGTTTTGACGAAATCAAGAAACAGTGAAGAGAAAGTTTTTTGAAGTTCTGACAGCTACTGAATTACTTGCTTGTGATTATATCAAAACTCCAACAACACAAGAACTACATAGGATTCCTGAACGGCTGCAGTTGAATGACAGATATGGGCGATATTTTACTGGATTTGTTCGAGCTATGGATGGGGTTCATGTATGCGTTAATGTAAAACCCGCATTGCAAGGAATGTATTGGAATCGACATGATAGAACATCTTTTAACATCATGGCAATATGTAATCTAAATATGTTATTCACATATGTTTGGAATGGAGCACCTGGATCATGTCATGATACAACAGTTCTTGCAATTGCACAAGAAAATGATCCTGAATTTCCAATGCCTCCGACAGACAAGTACTATGTTGTGGATTCTGGCTATCCAAATAAAAAAGGATTTTTGGCTCCATACAGATCTTCACGAAACAGGATAGTAAGGTATCATATGTCACAATTTAACACTAATCATCCCCCGAGGAATAAACATGAATTGTTTAATAGATGGCATGCTTCTTTACGGTCTGTTATTGAGAGGACATTTGGTGTTTGGAAGAAAAAGTGGAGGATTCTTTGTGAGTTCCCTAGATATAATATTGAAGTGCAAAAACGAGTGGTAGTTGCTACAATGGGACTACATAATTTTATTAGAATTTCAAATTTTCTAGATGAATATTTCACTGAAAGAATGGGACACACTGAGAATAGCAACACAGACGGTGCAACTGATCAAGATGATATGGAAGCAGCAGAGGTAGAAGATGGAGATGTAATGGCAAACATCAGAGAATATATTGCAAATAAACTATGCCAAGATAAAAATACTGGATAGTAGAAGTTTCAGTCATTTTCATGTGTTATTTTGTATTTATTTCATGTATAACATATACAAAACATAATTATATTTATCTTTTAATAAATTAAAGTTCGATATAATTACATCTGTCCTGAAAATATATACATAATATTCTTATAATTAATGAAGCAATCATTTTTATTTTTATTACAAAATTGTATATTTGATATATATTAAAATAATTTTCAGTTTAAAAAAGATAATTATATTTTATTAATATTCTTTAATCTCTTTTTATTTTATTTAAAATATTAACTTTTAATATTTTGTAATTATTTTTACTACTGAAACCGCTTTTCTATTATTTCACCATTCAACATAGATTTTGAACTGCTTGATCCGCACCTTTTCTACTTGATCCGCCTAATACGCTTGATCCACAGTTGATCTGCATGAACCGCTTGATCTGCATGAACCGCTTGATCTGCCTGATCCGTACCGCTTGATCCGCTTGCACCATTCAAAACCTAAGAGGAATAGAGGCGGAGGTAGTTAAACATCATAGGGATTATATGACACTTATGAAATTTAGAAATTTGGTTAATTTTTGGCTAAATTTTTTAAATTAACACCAATAAAAAGATAAATTGACTCATATGATTAACTTTTTCTACATTTTGACCCCCGTAAATACAAGTTCTAGCTCCGCCACTGAAGAGGAATAGAGATTATTATTGATTGATGATAAAAATTATGGAAGTCCTAATAGGAAACGTTCTTTTAAATACAACCTTCAACTTAAAACGACATTATTGAATAAAGTGAAGTCTCTCCCTTGACTAGACTCTCTCCTTTGTCTTTAGCTCCTTTGTCTTTAGCCACTTTTGTTTAGTATCTTTCTCGTAAACTTCTCCATAGCTTTAGCCTTTCTACCTCCAGACCTCATCTTTCTTCTCATACAAGCTAAAGATACCCTGAGTCTATCAATACTCCCCCTTAGAAGACTGACCTTGTCCTCAAGGTCAAAATGCGAAAATTGCTGCACGAGCGTTGTCAATGGTTCCCAAGTTGATTCAGTACTCGAGAGTCCTACCCACTGAACCAGGACTTCTGCTCTTTCTCCTTGCTCTGCCTTTCTGATGTCAAGCAGTTTCTCTGGTTCCGTTGCCCACTCCAGGAACGATGTCATAATCTTTGGTAAGTCCTGAGGAGTGTATGAGGCTGGCATTGCCACTTTCAACTGTGATATGTGGAACACATAGTGAATTTTGCTGTGCTCGGGCAACTTGAGCTTGTAAGCCACTCGTCCCACACTACTCAACAATTGATAAGGCCCAAAGTAACGTTGCGACAGCTTCTCGTTCTTCCTGTGAGCCATAGAACTCTATCTGTAGGGTCTTAGCTTCAAATAGACACAATCCCCCACCGCCAACTCCACATCTCTCCGGTGTCTGTTGGCTGATTTTTGTATTCTGTTCTGGGCAATTTTCAGATTCTCTCTTAGCTCCCCCAAGATATTGTCTCTGTCTTTTAATAATTATTCCACATTTACATTCGGAGTAAGAGTGTCTCCATACCTGAGTAGAGGAGGAGGTGATCTACCATAGACAGCCATAAAAGGTGTGGTTTTAATGGTTGTATGGTATGATATATTGTACCAATACTCAGCCCATGGTAGCCATTATATCCACGATGTAGGTCTTCTCCCCGTGAAACATCTCAAATAGGACTCCAAATACCTATTGACCACTTCTGTTTTACCGTCTATCTGTGGATGGTAGGCGGTGCTTTTTTACAGTGAAAAACCTTGCAACTTGGACAGTTCTGTCCAGAAGTGGCTCAGAAATTTTTTATCCCTGTCAGATACCATTGTGGCAGGAAATCCATGGAGCTTGATGACATCTCTAATGAAGGCTTCAGCTTCGGATTTGGCAGTGTGGGGCGCTTTAATGGGATGAAATGCTCATATTTACTGATCCTACCCACTACAACTAAGATAGAGTTGATCAACCACTTAGAACTTGGTAAGCCTTCAATGAAGTTCATGCTTATATCAGTCTATATTAGTTAGGTATTGGAAGAGGAGATAGGAGGCCTCAGGGCCGGCCCTAAAAAAAAAGGGGTCAAATACGAAACAGAAAACGGGGGCCCCTATGTCGCATCTTAAAACCATAATCAAACCATAGTCAAAATGGGGCAGTATATGATATAGAGTATTGACTAAAAATGTGGAGACTGAAGAACAGTAGAAGCGTTGAAGAAAAGAGAAACAGAGAAGAGGAAGATACTCAAAGGTCGTGGGGAGAGAAAAAGAGGTATAATGAATTAAAGTTGAGTTTTTGTTTTATTGGTTGACACGGTGACACCACATAAATTTTGTTTATTTTCAGTTTTTTAAATGTCTTTTTTCCATATCATCATTTACGTTTATGGTGTGAATATTCTTGCTATAAAACACATGCACGATTTATAAAGATGTATATATGTATGTATATAAATTTTTTCTTAAATGGAGGCCCCTTAAAAATGGTGGCCCAAAGCGAATGTTTCTCCCTGCTCTATTCAGGGCCGGCACTGGGAGGCCTGGAGGTGATAAACCTGGCAGCCGGATATGAATTTCACCACATTTTTTCGCATGCCTCTCCAGCAGGGGCGGACCCACGCCTACTAGGGAGGTGGCAGCTGCCACCAGTAAAAAAAAAAAAATATTAGATTTTAGTGTAAAAATATTATATATAAATAATTGCCACCACAAAAAAAACAAAACCATGCCCCCATCAATTGGATGTTTGAAAAAAAAGGTTATACTCATGGTCCCACCATCTTTTGTTTTACTCTTTTTTAAAAGGCCAAAAGCCCATATCACTCATACTTTATAAATAAAAGCCTTATTTGTACACTAAAACTAATTGACTTTACTAATTAAAACCCTAAAACGTTTGTATCCAATTTTTGTTTGTTCTCTCTTTCTCCTCCTGATATTTTTGCAGACGAGAATTCTCTGGTAAGACTTTTTTTCTTTGTTTCTTTATATCTCTTTATTATATATAATCATAAGAGTTTAAAATTCTACAATTAGAAATTTGAGGGCAAATTTGTTTCTTCTAATTGTAGAGGTTTAGTTGTTCTCGATGTGATTTGATAATATTTTACACATAACACATGTAGCATGTTTTTATAATAGTTAAGTGTTTAGTTTTTTAAAACAGTTGTAATTTTGTTTTTAATTTTCCAAAATAATCAGTAAAAAACGAATGAAACATTAGAAGTGTATAACTGTGTTTTCAATTGGTAAATATAAGTTTACTCCATGGTTATGTTTTTATAGAATTTTGTTACATAATTCAATGAATATAAAATTCATAACTCATAAGATATAAATCAATGTATTATTTTGCTGTTTTCTTATGTTATTTATTTTAGTGTGATGTGATGCCTTTTATTATAGGCATTTGTGAGATGTTTTGGTGTTTTCATATGACAGTTTTATGTTATTTTATTTTTTTATTTTTGACCAAGTGACAGTTTTATGTTTTTTTGATATCTTAATATTTGATTTTTTTGGTTATATTTTTGCCCCCACTAAATAAATTTTCTAGATCCGCCACTGCTCTCTAGTAAACTTCACTGGTTAATCTTTTGAATGTCTTCAGCGCTCCTTCGTGACCACCTAGTGCTTTTGTGTGGAACTGCTCAAGTAGCTTTGGAATGAAGGGAGATCCTACCTGAATCACCAAACAACCCTTCCTGTATAGTAACCCATCCACCAGAGTAAAATCAGAATTGGTGGAGTTACCTTGCTCAAGATCCCTGTGCAGCTGTCCTAGTTCCTTATCTGCCCTCGTCTCTTTTTTTAGTGATGATTTATCCAATGTGACGGGAGATAGCAAAGCGAATTGCGACAATTCTTCTCCATGGGATCTCCTTGATAAGGCATCTGCTACCTTATTGTCAGTCCCATGCTTATATCATATTTGACTCCAAAAACACTAACCAAGCTTCTTATACCCTCTCAAAGCTTTGTGGGTGTGGCCGAAGTCCTATGAGTTTTCGGTTTTAGAGCTTTTAAACCGAAAACACTACTTGAGCTTACGGGATCCGGTTGAGGTTCCAGTTCTAATACCCAATCATACACACGAGATCTAGTCATATTTGACTCCAAAAACACTAACCAAGCTTCTTATCCCTCTCAAAGCTTTGTGGGTGTGGCCGAAGTCCTATGAGTTTTCGGTTTTGGAGCTTCTAAACGGAAAAACACTACTTTAGCTTACGGGATCCGGTTGAGGTTCTAGTTCTTATATCCAATCATACACACGAGATCTAGTCATATTTGACTCCAAAAACACTAAACAAGCTTCTTATTGCCTATCAAAGCTTTGTGGGTGTGGCCGAAGTCCTATGAGTTTTCGGTTTTTCAGCTTTTAAACCGAAAACACTACTTTAGCTTACGGGATCCGGTTGCGGTTCTAGTTCTTATACCCAATCATACACACGAGATCTAGTCATATTTGACTCCAAAAACACTAACCAAGCTTCTTATACCCTCTCAAAGCTTTGTGGGTGTGGCCGAAGTCCTATGAATTTTCGGTTTTAGAGCTTTTAAACCGAAAACACTACTTTAGCTTACGGGATCCAGTTGCGGTTCTAGTTCTTATACCCAATCATACACACGAGATCTAGTCATATTTGACTCCAAAAACACTAACCAAGCTTCTTATACCCTCTTAAAGCTTTGTGGGTGTGGCCGAAGTCCTATGAGTTTTCGATTTTGGAGCTTCTAAACGGAAAAACACTACTTTAGCTTACGGGATCCGGTTGCGGTTCTAGTTCTTATACCCAATCATACACACGAGATCTAGTCATATTTGACTCCAAAAACACTAACCAAGCTTCTTATACCCTCTCAAAGCTTTGTGGGTGTGGCCGAAGTCCTATGAGTTTTCGGTTTTGGAGCTTCTAAACGAAAAAAAACTACTTGAGCTTACGGGATCCGGTTGAGGTTCCAGTTCTAATACCCAATCATACACACGAGATCTAGTCATATTTGACTCCAAAAACACTAATCAAGCTTCTTATACCCTCTCAAAGCTTTGTGGGTGTGGCCGAAGTCTATGAGTTTTCGGTTTTGGAGCTTCTAAACGGAAAAACATTACTTTAGCTTACGGGATCCGGTTGAGGTTCTAGTTCTTATACCCAATCATACACCCGAGATCTAGTCATATTTGACTCCAAAAACACTAACCAAGCTTCTTATACCCTCTCAAAGCTTTGTGGGTGTGGTCGAAGTCCTATGAGTTTTTGGTTTTGGAGCTTCTAACCGGAAAAACACTACTTTAGCTTACGGGATCCGGTTGAGGTTCTAGTTCTTATATCCAATCATACACACGAGATCTAGTCATATTTGCCTCCAAAAACACTAAACAAGCTTCTTATTGCCTATCAAAGCTTTGTGGGTGTGGCCGAAGTCCTATGAGTTTTTCGGTTTTAGAGCTTTTAAACCGAAAAACACTACTTGAGCTTACGGGATCCGGTTGAGGTTCCAGTTCTAATACCCAATCATACACACGAGATCTAGTCATATTTGACTCCAAAAACACTAACCAAGCTTCTTATACCCTCTCAAAGCTTTGTGGGTGTGGCCGAAGTCCTATGAGTTTTCGGTTTTGGAGCTTCTAAACGGAAAAACACTACTTTAGCTTACGGGATCCGGTTGCGGTTCTAGTTCTTATACCCAATCATACACACGAGATCTAGTCATATTTGACTCCAAAAACACTAACCAAGCTTCTTATACCCTCTCAAAGCTTTGTGGGTGTGGCCGAAGTCCTATGAGTTTTCGGTTTTGGAGCTTCTAAACGGAAAAACACTACTTGAGCTTACGGGATCCGGTTGAGGTTCCAGTTCTAATACCCAATCATACACACGAGATCTAGTTATATTTGACTCCAAAAACACTAATCAAGCTTCTTATACCCTCTCAAAGCTTTGTGGGTGTGGCCGAAGTCCTATGAGTTTTCGGTTTTGGAGCTTCTAAACGGAAAAACACTACTTTAGCTTACGGGATCCGGTTGAGGTTCTAGTTCTTATATCCAATCATACACACGAGATCTAGTCATATTTGCCTCCAAAAACACTAAACAAGCTTCTTATTGCCTATCAAAGCTTTGTGGGTGTGGCCGAAGTCCTATGAGTTTTCGGTTTTTGAGCTTTTAAACCGAAAACACTACTTTAGCTTACGGGATCCGGTTGCGGTTCTAGTTCTTATACCCAATCATACACACGAGATCTAGTCATATTTGACTCCAAAAACACTAACCAAGCTTCTTATACCCTCTCAAAGCTTTGTGGGTGTGGCCGAAGTCCTATGAGTTTTCGGTTTTGGAGCTTCTAAACGGAAAAACACTACTTTAGCTTACGGGATCCGGTTGCGGTTCTAGTTCTTATACCCAATCATACACACGAGATCTAGTCATATTTGACTCCAAAAACACTAAACAAGCTTCTTATTGCCTATCAAAGCTTTGTAGGTGTGGCCGAAGTCCTATGAGTTTTCGGTTTTAGAGCTTTTAAACCGAAAACATTACTTTAGCTTACGGGATCCGGTTGAGGTTCTAGTTCTTATACCCAATCATACACCCGAGATCTAGTCATATTTGACTCCAAAAACACTAACCAAGCTTCTTATACCCTCTCAAAGCTTTGTGGGTGTGGTCGAAGTCCTATGAGTTTTTGGTTTTGGAGCTTCTAACCGGAAAAACACTACTTTAGCTTACGGGATCCGGTTGAGGTTCTAGTTCTTATATCCAATCATACACACGAGATCTAGTCATATTTGCCTCCAAAAACACTAAACAAGCTTCTTATACCCTCTAAAAGCTTTGTGGGTGTGGCCGAAGTCCTATGAGTTTTCGGTTTTGGAGCTTCTAAACGGAAAAACACTACTTGAGCTTACGGGATCCGGTTGAGGTGCCAGTTCTAATACCCAATCATACACACACGAGATCTAGTTAGATTTGACTCCAAAAACACTAATCAGCTTCTATACCCGCTCAAAGCTTTGTGGGTTGCCGAGGTCCCGATATTTTTCGGTTTTAGAGCTTTAAAACCGAAGATACTACTTGAGCTGACAGGATCCGGTGAGGTTCCTGTTCTAATACCCAATGCATACCCGAGATCTAGTCGTAGTTGACTCCGCAAAACACGAACCAAGCGTCTATACCTCCCTCTCAAAGCGTTGTGGGGGTGGCCAGAAGTCCTAATGAGTTTTTACGGTCTTGGAGCGTTCTAAAACGGAAAAACAAACTTGAGCTTACGGGATCCCGGTTGAGGTTCCAGTTCTAATACCCA
>LR999453.1:15575605-15657920 GCA_905216605.1 Arabidopsis arenosa | reverse complement strand
CCAAAACCGAAAACTCATAGGACTTCGGCCATACCCACAAGGTTTGAGAGACCAATCAGAAAAGGCTTGGTTTGTGTTTTTGTTGTGGTCAAATTGACTAGATCTCGTTGTGTTTGATGGGTATAAGAACTAGCATCACCGGATCTCGTAAGCTATAAAGTTGTGTTTTTACGTTTAGAAGATCCAAACCGAAAACTCATAGGACTTCGGCCATAACCACAAAGCTTTGAGAGGCATAAGAAGCTTGGTTAGTGTTTTTGGAGTCAAATATGGCTAGATCACGTGTGTATGATTGGGTATAACACCTAGAACCGCAACGGGAATCCCGTAAGCTAAAGTAGTGTTTTCCGTTTAGAAGCTCCAAAACCGAAAACTCATAGGACTTCGGCCATAACGCACAAAGCTTTGAGAGGCAATAAGAAGCTTGGTTTGTGTTTTTGGATGTCAAATATGACTAGATCTCGTGTGTATGATTGGTATAAGAACTAGAACCGCAACCGGATCCCGTAAGCTAAAGTAGTGTTTTTTCCGTTTAGAAGCTCCAAAACCGAAAACTCATAGGACTTCGGCCATACCACAAAGCTTTGAGAGGCAATAAGAAGCTTGGTTAGTGTTTTAGGAGTCAAATATGACTAGATCTCGTGTGTATGATTGGGTATAGAACTAGAACCGCAACGGGATCCGTAAGCTAAAGTAGTGTTTTTTCCGTTTAGAAGCTCCAAAACCGAAAACTCATAGGACTTCGGCCATAACCACAAAGCTTTGAGAGGCAATAAGAAGCTTGGTTAGTGTTTTTGGAGTCAAATATGACTAGATCACGTGTGTATGATTGGGTATAAAACCTAGAACCGCAACCGGATCCCGTAAGCTAAAGTAGTGTTTTTCCGTTTAGAAGCTCCAAAACCGAAAACTCATAGGACTTCGGCCATAACCACAAAGCTTTGAGAGGCAATAAGAAGCTTGGTTAGTGTTTTTGGAGTCAAATATGGCTAGATCACGTGTGTATGATTGGGTATAAACCTAGAACCGCAACGGATCCCGTAAGCTAAAGTAGTGTTTTTCCGTTTAGAAGCTCCAAAACCGAAAACTCATAGGACTTCGGCCATAACCACAAAGCTTTGAGAGGCAATAAGAAGCTTGGTTAGTGTTTTTGGAGTCAAATATGACTAGATCACGTGTGTATGATTGGGTATAACACCTAGAACCGCAACCGGATCCCGTAAGCTAAAGTAGTGTTTTTCCGTTTAGAAGCTCCAAAACGAAAACTCATAGGACTTCGGCCATAACCACAAAGCTTTGAGAGGCAATAAGAAGCTTGGTTAGTGTTTTTGGAGTCAAATATGACTAGATCACGTGTGTATGATTGGGTATAACACCTAGAACCGCAACGGATCCCGTAAGCTAAAGTAGTGTTTTTCCGTTTAGAAGCTCCAAAACCGAAAACTCATAGGACTTCGGCCATAACCACAAAGCTTTGAGAGGCAATAAGAAGCTTGGTTAGTGTTTTTGGAGTCAAATATGACTAGATCACGTGTGTATGATTGGGTATAACACCTAGAACCGCAACCGGATCCCGTAAGCTAAAGTAGTGTTTTTCCGTTTAGAAGCTCCAAAACCGAAAACTCATAGGACTTCGGCCATAACCACAAAGCTTTGAGAGGCAATAAGAAGCTTGGTTAGTGTTTTTGGAGTCAAATATGACTAGATCACGTGTGTATGATTGGGTATAAGAACTAGAACCGCAACGGATCCCGTAAGCTAAAGTAGTGTTTTTCCGTTTAGAAGCTCCAAAACCGAAAACTCATAGGACTTCGGCCATAACCACAAAGCTTTGAGAGGCAATAAGAAGCTTGGTTAGTGTTTTTGGAGTCAAATATGACTAGATCACGTGTGTATGATTGGGTATAAAACCTAGAACCGCAACCGGATCCCGTAAGCTAAAGTAGTGTTTTTCCGTTTAGAAGCTCCAAAACCGAAAACTCATAGGACTTCGGCCATAACCACAAAGCTTTGAGAGGCAATAAGAAGCTTGGTTAGTGTTTTTGGAGTCAAATATGACTAGATCACGTGTGTATGATTGGGTATAACACCTAGAACCGCAACCGGATCCCGTAAGCTAAAGTAGTGTTTTTCCGTTTAGAAGCTCCAAAACCGAAAACTCATAGGACTTCGGCCATAACCACAAAGCTTTGAGAGGCAATAAGAAGCTTGGTTAGTGTTTTTGGAGTCAAATATGACTAGATCACGTGTGTATGATTGGGTATAACACCTAGAACCGCAACGGATCCCGTAAGCTAAAGTAGTGTTTTTCCGTTTAGAAGCTCCAAAACCGAAAACTCATAGGACTTCGGCCATAACCACAAAGCTTTGAGAGGCAATAAGAAGCTTGGTTAGTGTTTTTGGAGTCAAATATGACTAGATCACGTGTGTATGATTGGGTATAACACCTAGAACCGCAACCGGATCCCGTAAGCTAAAGTAGTGTTTTTCCGTTTAGAAGCTCCAAAACCGAAAACTCATAGGACTTCGGCCATAACCACAAAGCTTTGAGAGGCAATAAGAAGCTTGGTTAGTGTTTTTGGAGTCAAATATGACTAGATCACGTGTGTATGATTGGGTATAACACCTAGAACCGCAACGGATCCGTAAGCTAAAGTAGTGTTTTTCCGTTTAGAAGCTCCAAAACCGAAAACTCATAGGACTTCGGCCATAACCACAAAGCTTTGAGAGGCAATAAGAAGCTTGGTTAGTGTTTTTGGAGTCAAATATGACTAGATCACGTGTGTATGATTGGGTATAACACCTAGAACCGCAACGGATCCCGTAAGCTAAAGTAGTGTTTTTCCGTTTAGAAGCTCCAAAACCGAAAACTCATAGGACTTCGGCCATAACCACAAAGCTTTGAGAGGCAATAAGAAGCTTGGTTAGTGTTTTTGGAGTCAAATATGACTAGATCACGTGTGTATGATTGGGTATAACACCTAGAACCGCAACCGGATCCCGTAAGCTAAAGTAGTGTTTTTCCGTTTAGAAGCTCCAAAACCGAAAACTCATAGGACTTCGGCCATAACCACAAAGCTTTGAGAGGCAATAAGAAGCTTGGTTAGTGTTTTTGGAGTCAAATATGACTAGATCACGTGTGTATGATTGGGTATAAAACCTAGAACCGCAACCGGATCCCGTAAGCTAAAGTAGTGTTTTTCCGTTTAGAAGCTCCAAAACCGAAAACTCATAGGACTTCGGCCATAACCACAAAGCTTTGAGAGGCAATAAGAAGCTTGGTTAGTGTTTTTGGAGTCAAATATGACTAGATCACGTGTGTATGATTGGGTATAACACCTAGAACCGCAACCGGATCCCGTAAGCTAAAGTAGTGTTTTTCCGTTTAGAAGCTCCAAAACCGAAAACTCATAGGACTTCGGCCATAACCACAAAGCTTTGAGAGGCAATAAGAAGCTTGGTTAGTGTTTTTGGAGTCAAATATGACTAGATCACGTGTGTATGATTGGGTATAACACCTAGAACCGCAACCGGATCCCGTAAGCTAAAGTAGTGTTTTTCCGTTTAGAAGCTCCAAAACCGAAAACTCATAGGACTTCGGCCATAACCACAAAGCTTTGAGAGGCAATAAGAAGCTTGGTTAGTGTTTTTGGAGTCAAATATGGCTAGATCACGTGTGTATGATTGGGTATAACACCTAGAACCGCAACGGATCCCGTAAGCTAAAGTAGTATTTTTCCGTATAGAAGCTCCAAAACCGAAAACTCATAGGACTTCGGCCATAACCAAAAGCTTTGAGAGGCAATAAGAAGCTTGGTTAGTGTTTTTGGAGTCAAATATGGCTAGATCACGTGTGTATGATTGGGTATAACACCTAGAACTGCAACGGATCCCGTAAGCTAAAGTAGTGTTTTTCCGTTTAGAAGCTCCAAAACCGAAAACTCATAGGACTTCGGCCATACGACAAAGCTTTGAGAGGCAATAAGAAGCTTGGTTTGTGTTTTTGGTAGTCAAATATGACTAGATCTCGTGTGTTTGATTGGTATATAAGAACTAGAACCACAACCGGATCCTGTAAGCTAAAGCGGTGTTTTATCTTTTAGAAGCTCCAAAACGGAAAACTCATAGGACTTCGGCCATAGCCACAAAGCTTTGAGAGGCAATAAGAAACTTGGTTAGTGTTTTTGGAGTCAAATATGGCTAGATCACGTGTGTATGATTGGGTATAACACCTAAAACCGCAACGGGATCCTATAAGCTAAAGTAGTATTTTCCGTTTAGAAGCTCCAAAACCGAAAACTCATAGGACTTCGGCCATACCCACAAAGCTTTTAGAGGCAAAAAGAAGCTTGGTTTGTGTTTTGGTGTCAAATATGACTAGATCTCGTGTGTTTGATTGGGTATAAGAACTAGAACCGCAACCGGATCCCGTAAGCTAAAGTAGTGTTTTTCCGTTAAGAAGCTCCAAAACTGAAAACTCATAGGACTTCGGCCATAACCACAAATCTTTGAGAGGCAATAAGAAGCTTGGTTAGTGTTTTTGGAGTCAAATATGGCTAGATCACGTGTGTATGATTGGGTATAACATCTAGAACCGCAACCGGATCCCGTAAGCTAAAGTATTGTTTTTCCGTTTAGAAGCTCCAAAACCGAAAACTCATAGGACTTCGGCCATACCCACAAAGCTTTGAGAGGCAATAAGAAGCTTGGTTAGTATTTTTGGATTCAAATATGACTAGATCTCAGGTGTATGATTGGGTATAAGGACTAGACCCGCACTCGGATACCGTAAGCTGAAGTAGTGTTTTTTCCGTTTAGAAGCTCCCAAACCGAAAACTCATAGAACTTCGGCCATAACCACAAAGCTTTGAGAGGCAATAAGAAGCTTGGTTAGTGTTTTTGGAGTCAAATATGACTAGATCTCGTGTGTATGATAGGGTATATGAACTAGAACCGCAACCGGATCCTGTAAGCTAAAGTAGTGTTTTTCCGTTTAGAAGCTTCAAAACTGAAAACTCATAGGACTTCGGTCATAACAACAAAGATTTGAGAGGAAATAAGAAGGTTGGTTAGTGTTTTTAGATTCAAATATGACTAAATCACGTGTGTATGATTGGGTATAAAACCTAGAACCGCAACCGGATCCCGTAAGCTAAAGTAGTGTTTTTCCGTTTAGAAGCTCCAAAACCGAAAACTCATAGGACTTCGGCCATAACCACAAAGCTTTGAGAGGCAATAGGAAGCTTGGTTAGTATTTTTGGTGTCAAATATGACTAGATCTTGTGTGTATGATTGGGTATAAGAACTAGAACTGCAATTGGATCCCGTAAGCTAAAGTGGTGTTTTTCTGTTTAGAAGCTCCAAAACCAAAAACTCATAGGACTTTGGCCACACCCACAAAGCTTTGAGAGGCAATAAGATGCTTGGTTAGTGTTTTTGGAGTCAAATATGACTAGATAACGTGTGTATGATTGGAATTAAGAACTAGAACGGCAAACGGATTCCGTAAGTAAAGTAGTGTTTTCCGTTTTGAAGCTCCAAAACCAAAAACTCATATGAGTGCGGCCATACCCACAAAGCTTTGAGAGGAAATAAGAATCTTGGTTAGTGTTTTGGAGTCAAATATGACTAGATCACGTGTGTATAATTGGGTATAAGACCTAGAACCACAACCAGATCCCGTAAGCTACAATAGTATTTTGTCGTTTAGAAGTGATAGTAGGATTTTACTCTAGTTCTCAATTCCTATAATACTATCATGTCTTTGTCGTATTTAAGGTTGTCAATCCAATCAGGTGTGATGCAAACAAATGAGATATGATCAGAAATTATTAAGTCAAGCCAAGCAGAATTCAGTTGTTTTTTCTAACAGTCCTAGTGATTGGTGCAGAAAGCAGTAAATTTGCAGAAATGGACTGCTTTACTCGATCACAAGGCTCACTGCCATAAGGGAGGGTGTGATCGAGTAAACCTGTGGTCACAGAGTAAAATTGTTAAAAACTTAAACAGTAGGTAACAAAACAGAAGCCAATAACAGAGAAGGTGAATGAAGCAGGTAAGTAAACAGATAAATCAATTGGATAAGAAACTCCTAAGGATAGGGTAATCGAATAGTGTGGACTCCATAATCAATGGTTAACAATTCTCAATGAAGTTATCCCTAGATAACAGGTTCAACAACAGACTTATTCACTCACGTGCAACAAATCCTCAAGCAAAGCTAGCCCAGACTAATTCCCATTAACGGAATCTAACTATGCAGGCAATAAGAACCGACTGTTAAAGTCAATAACCACTCTAAACGGCCAATCCCTTGGGATAGAGACGATTATCACTGGAATTAGTAGATCAAGCATTCCATCGAACACCTTCTGGGTGCGGGAATGCTTTTGATCAAATTCCAGTTGATCAGAAAAGAATAAGCAGTAAACACAACTAATCCAGAAGGGATTCAATAAAACTACACTTAACCATCAGAATTGACTAAGGGTCTCACATCTACTCTATCCCATCCTCAGAAATCCTACTCACTACTCAGACAACATGCTCAAAGACACAGAAACGATTGATGATTGCATAACTTCAAAGATTAAAGGAAATGAAACAGAAATCAACAAGAGAATGAAAGCGGAATCTCAATAACTTAGAAAAACGAGAAAATACAAAGTTGCAGAAGCAAAAGCGGCTACTAAAACAATACTAGGGTTCAAGACTAAAACGTGAATAAAAAGTGTATGAAAAGTGAATGTCTCAAGGGAAACCCTTAGAGACTTATTTATAGCAAAAACGACAAGGATAAGTAAGTGGGCTTCGAGTCCGCTTAACATGCCCATTGGAACGTGGAGGTCGAGTATATGGGCTCAAAGTGGGCTTCATGGTCGAGCGTGAATCGAAGCCGCGATCAAGTGGTTCCTTCTCTCCTCTTCTCTTTCCTATGCTCAGGTTGTCTGGTTGAGTGCGGATTGATCAGAGGGTCGAGGTGGTGATCGAGTAGAATGGTTGATGGCGTGATCTGGACTGTTTCTTCAACCATGCGATCGAGTATGTGGGTAGACTGTCAGGATGGACTGCTCCTCTTCCTCTGTGATCGAGTAGAACTGTGAACTGGCAGGGTGGACTGCCCTGTGATCGAGTAGAACTGTGAACTGGCAGGGTGGACTGCCCTGTGATCGAGTATAAGGGTCCTAATGGTCTGCTGAGCTGACTGCTTCCCTCTCTGCTACTGGTGATCGAGTAGAATGGTCCAAATGTGACTTTCAGCTCTGTCTTTGCTCTTTCTGAACACCAATAGCTCCGAAGAACCTGAAACAACTCCAGAATGCAAAATGCATGCAAGACTAATGCTAGACACACTTAAACATGCAAAATGTACAAAGTGATGATGAATGCTATGGAAGATGAATGAAACTAGACTCAAAGTGGTGATAAATGGATGTATAAAACATGCAAATTATAGACATATCAACTCCCCCAAACTTAGTCTTTGCTTGCCCTCAAGCAAACAAGTAAACATAAGATGAAGGAGAGGTTTGAAGGTGGGGACTCAGAACCAAAGCATCAGATAAAATAGATAAAATCAAGGTCCAAGTTGGTAGTTCTAAGATGTGATATGATCGATCTCTACTCAAAAACGTTAGCCATGCCTTGTTATAATTCAATCCGACTCTTATACTCGATCTACACATGCTTTCAAATCGACCAATCCCTTTAACATTCATTAGTTTCAGAACGTGAATCAAGCAATGCACCATCAATGAACTCATTTGGCTTAAGGTGAAGGTCAGGAGACAAAGATGGTCCCTTTAAGGTGGTTCAAGTTTAGTAACAGGGGACTCTCAAAAGAAATGGACTGAGCTTTAGGAGAATGCTAAAGGTAAGACCCAACCTATGCATACAAGAATAGTATCTCATCTACCCAATAACATAATCCGTGTTTACACCAGCAGATGGTACTACCCTCAAGCCCAGAAGATGATCCTAGTTCTACCCTTTGCACTCAAGGCATTTTTTTCTCATTTTTATCTTTGATCAAATCACTCTTTCTTTTTCTCTGACTCTGTTCTAAGGAGAAGTTTTCTTTTACTTGATGGATCTAGTGGGTTTGGCTTTCTTTGACAACTATGGCTCTTGTTATCTTCTTATGATAAAGATTTTTCTAGATTTTTGCTTTTGTTACAGAGCCTATTTATTCGACTTTTAGTTCATCAAAACCCATTACTAGACTAACTTGTTTCTCAACTTCCTTCTCCTAAAAACATCAACCTTTTTCTTCTTTTACTCATATACTCGATCCCCACCCAAAAATAGACTCCCACCTAGTCCTATCTAGTCCAGAAAACATGGACTATAACTACATGAGACACTACTCTTGTCGGTTCAAACCTAACACTTTCTACCAAGCTCAATCCTGAAACAGGCCTCACAATCACACACGAGATATAACAGGGCTTAAAAGAAAGGTTTGGTTAAGGGCTAGGGAAACTGCTCCTATGGTGGAAGCAGCTACTTGGGTTAGCAAGGGTGGTGAAAAGTTGAAAGAAAACCCAAGTATGTATATGGTATCCATGAGTTCAAATTTGATGCTAAGACATGATAATTGTACATCAGATTCAAGTTCAAATTGATAGGGAATGGTATCAAATCATGACAGTGTGATCGAGTAGAGCATTCAAGACATGGTGCAGTTTTACTTCAATTTCATTGACTACGCATCAGACAACTAGCAACGAGGGCATTGAGTCTATCTACTGAACCAACATGCTTACAAGGCTATTTCATCATAATCCCCTATGCATATGCAACAATCCTATATGAAACATACTAGACTCGATCCTAAATGAGATGCAACTAATTGAACACTTTGTTTTTGTGGAATACATTTTCAGAAAATTTTCAAATTTTTTTGTGGTTTTTTTCTATGCCTTAGATGAATGCAGACTCAAGTATGAAATGCAAAAATTTGAAGATAAGAACACAAAAGACTCATCAGTTCACACACTTCCTGAGCCCTCCCCCAAACTTAAATCACACAGTCCTCTGTGTGACCAAATTTGGAAGAGAGTACTCAGGACAAACACATCCTTGAAACGAAACAGGAGATGGTAATGCACAGTGTTGAAGTGTGGTGCTTACCTCAATGGAAGAAGAGCGGATGTGATCATCAATGCCCGTTTGCGATTCTTGCCAGGCCATTGAAGAGTCTCCTTGCTCAGTCTCGGCTTCAGCTCCGCGTGGGTACTCGACCCTCTTACTCGATCGCAAGGTCCTTGGTAGAGTAAAATTTTTAAATTTTTACTCTATCTCCAGATTGATTCTCCATTCCTGAGAACCACAAACACAACTAAAACAAATCAAAAATAACAAGAAAGGAAAAATTTATTTACAGAGATAGTCATGGGACTTCCTCCCAAGTGAGCTTGTTTTAAGTCTCTAGCTTGACTCCTCACACTTATTAGGCATTAAGAAGTTCCTCCAAAGGGACAGAAGTTCCTTCTGGAATGTATTGATCTGCCATGTATCTCTTAAGCCTCTGGCCATTGACTGTAAAATCTCCATCCTTTCCAGCTAGAGTGATAGCACCATAAGGTCGGACTGCAGTGACACGGAAAGGACCAGATCATCTAGACTTGAGCTTGCCTGGAAAGAGTCTCAGGCGGGAGTTGAACAGCAACACCTGATCACCAACCTTAAAATCCCTTGAGATTATCTTCTTGTCATGGAAAGACGTAGTTCTCTCCTTGTAGATTCTGGAGCTCTCATAAGCTTCTAAGCGAATCTCATTGAGATCATTCAGTTGGATCAACCGCTTCTCCTCAGCGGTCTTAATATCAAAGTTCAGGAGTTTAACTGCCCACATAGCTTTATACTCGAGCTCAACAGGTAGGTGACAAGATTTTCCATAGAGAAGGTTGAAAGGAGTTGTGCCGATAAGGGTCTTGAAAGCTATTCTGTAAGCCCATAGCGCGTCATCGAGCTTTGCAGACCAATCTTTCCTTGTAATCCCAACAGTCTTCTCTAGAATTGCTTTTATCTCCCTGTTGGAGATTTCTACCTGCCCGCTTGTCTGTGGATGATAAGGAGTGGCTACCTTATGCTTCACTCCGTGCTTTTTCAGTAAGTTCTCAAAGACTTTGTTGATGAAGTGTGTACCTCCATCACTGATGACAACCCTTGGTATACCAAATCTTGGGAAGATTATGGTTTTAAACATCTTCAGAACCACCCTTGAATCATTTGTGGGACTTGCAATGGCCTCAACCCACTTGGATACGTAGTCTACTGCTACTAAAATGTATTTGTTCCCATAGGAAGAAGGGAATGGTCCCATAAAGTCGATTCCCCAGACGTCAAAGATTTCTACTTCTAATATAGGATTTTGTGGCATTTCATTTCTCCTGCTGATGTTTCCCCTCCTCTGGCATGAGTCACATATTGAAATGAACTGCTGGGCATCTTTGAACATTGTTGGCCACCAAAAACCTGCTTGAAGGATTTTTGATACTGTCTTGAATGTTGCAAAGTGGCCACCATAGGCAGAGCCATGACAATGCAGTAGGATACCTTCAGCTTCATCTTCTGAGACGCATCGCCTGTAGATCTTATCCTTGTAGAGAGTGTAGAGATAAGGCTCATCCCAGTATAAATGGTTAATGTCTTTGAAGAACTTCTTCTTTTCATAACTTGACAGATTCGGAGGTTCTTCACCACTCACCAAGTAGTTGACGTAATCAACATACCACGGAAGCTTATCTTCCATTGCACATACTTGAACGAGTGATTTTAGGGTTTGAGAGCTTTCGTTCAGCTGTCTGAATGCCATTAGCTGTTCTTCTGGCATAGAGTCATCGATAGGGACCTCGTCTTCAATTCTCATTCTAGACAGATGATCCGCTACACCATTCTCAATCCCCTTCTTATCTACTATCTCCATGTCAAACTATTGAAGTAGTAAGATCCATCTCAGCAGCCTAGGCTTGGTATCCTTCTTCGCATAGATATGTCTCAGGGCAGCATGATCAGTGTAGACCGTTACCTTAGATCCTACCAGGTAGCTCCTGAATTTCTCGAATGCGAATACCACAGCCAACAGTTCCTTCTCAGTAGTGGCATACCTACTTGTGCATCATCCATCGTCCTACTTGCGTAGTAGATCACATGCAGCTTCTTGTCAATCTTCTTGCCCAAAACTGCTCCTACTGCATAGTCTGAAGCATCACACATGATTTCAAACGGGTAGTCCCAGTTCGGAGCTTGGACTATTGGAGCAGTAACCAAAGCTTCCTTGATCAACTTAAAGGCCGTCAGACATTCTTCATCAAATGTGAACTCTGTTTCCTTGCACAACAATCTGGTGAGCGGTCTGGCCAACTTGGAGAAATCCTTGATGAATCTTCTGTAAAACCCTGCATGCCCAAGAAAACTCCTGATGTCTTTGACAGTTTTTGGTGGCTGCAACTACATCATCACATCAACCTTAGCCTTATCAACCTCTATTCCTCCCTCTGAAATCTTGTGTCCCAAAACGATGCCTTCTCTGACCATGAAGTGGCATTTCTCCCAGTTCAGCACTAAGTTTGTCTCCTCGCATCTTTTCAGCACCCTGCACAAATTTAACAAACAGGAGGAGAAGGAAGAGCCATACACGGAAAAGTCATCCATGAACACCTCAACCGTCTCCTCTATCAAATCGGAGAAAATAGAAGTCATACACCGCTGAAAAGTAGCAGGTGCGTTGCAAAGTCCAAAAGGCATTCGCTTGTAAGCAAAGGTTCCGTAAGGACATGTGAAGGTGGTTTTCTCTTGATCATTTGGGTGGATAGGGATTTGAAAGAATCCGCTGTAACCATCTAGAAAACAATAATAAGGGTGGTTTGCTAATCTCTCTAGCATTTGATCAATAAAAGGTAGTGGGAAATGGTCTTTCCTAGAGGCTGCATTAAGCTTCCTATAGTCGATACACATCCTATGTCCTGTTATGGTCCTAGTGGGTATCAGTTCGTCTTTAGAATTTTTAATGACTGTCATACCTCCCTTTTTGGGAACACAATGGACTGGAGATACCCAAGTGCTATCAGATATAGGGTAGATTATACCCGCGTCTAATAGTTTAAGTATCTCCTTTTTTACCACTTCTTTCAGGTTTGGATTTAATCTTCTCTGAGGCTCAATGCTAGAGTAAGATTCGTTTTCTAAATGAATTCTATGGGTACATAGATTGGGCGAGATCCCCTTGATATCATCTAGTGAATATCCTATAGCTCTCCTATATTTTCTCAATTCAGTTAATAGCAGATTGACTTGATCAGTGTTCAGCTCATCACTGACAATTACAGGGTAAGTAGAATTCTGTCCAAGGAAAGCGTACCTTAGCCCTTTTGGCAGCAGTTTCAGGTCCACCTTGGGTGCCTTAAGTTCAGACCAGTCATTAGACGCTATGACAGAGCCATCAGAGGGAAGGACGTGATCGAGTATATCGGTCGAGTAGACTGGACGGACTGTCTGACGAGTGACGTGATCGAGTATATCCTCCTTCTTCACCTTTCCAACCAAATCTTCATACTCCTCTGGATTCTCAGCTTCTTTATACATGTTTAACAGCTTCTAGTACCCCAAAGTTTCTATGTGTAAGTCTCCTTCCTTGTTATCCCTTGTCAGAGCACTCTGTAGATGGTCTTCTTCTGCTAGTTCTTCTAGTAATTCGTCAGCTAACATATCCATCTCTTCAATCCAGAAAACCTTCCCTTCTATTGTAGGCTTCTTCATGGTGTTGGTGATATCAAAGGTCATCTTGAGATCTTTCCCAAGGTTAAGATCGATCTTCCCCTTCTTTACATCAATTATAGCTCCAGCTGTAGCTAAAAACGGCCTTCCAAATATCAGAGGGTCCTTGGGCTCTTCATCCATCTCCAAAACCACGAAGTCTGTCGGTACTTCGACTCTGCCTATCATGACTGGTAAGTCTTCTAGCAGACCATGAGGTATTCTGATGGACCTGTCAGCCCGAATCAAGGATATGTTGCAGGATTTGTACTTGCTGAAACCAAGTCTCTTTGCCACAGAGAGAGGCATGAGACTCACAGATGCACCTAGATCACAGAGGCATTTGCTGAAGGCTAAAGGACCTAGAGTGCAAGGCAGAGTAAAAGAACCAGGATCTCCCAATTTCTTGGGTATGATCTTTTTCTGGATGATTGCACTACACTCGTGACTTAACACCACCATTCCTTGGACTTCTCTGATTCTCTCAGTAATCATATCCTTCACGTATTTATGGGAGTCTGGTATCAGCGCGAGACAGTCAACAAGAGGCATAGTGACTTCAAGATCTTTGAGTTGTTTTTCCAGGAGAGTCTTGTACTTCTGTATCAGAACCTTCTTAAACCGACCAGGAAATGGGAGTGGAGGCTTGTAAGGTGGGGGAACGAAGACGTTTTCCTTGGTTTTGGTAGCAGCTGGTTTTTCAACAGATTCAGATGCTGCAGGAACTGGTGATCGAGTAGATGGATCGAGTATGGGCATTGGTGATCGAGTAGGTGGATCGAGTATGGGCTCCTTTGTTACCTTTTCAGCTGAATCTTCATTCTGACATAAGTCCTCCCCATCTTGTTCCACACTGTCCTCAGTGTTTTGTTTTGGACCTTCTCTCGGGGGTAATGCTTTACCGCTTCTGAGCGTGATAGCATGAGCATACTCCTGTGGATTCTGGATTGATTTTCCTGAAAGTCCTGTAACCTTGGGAGCAGAGGTTGATGCAGTTTGGCCTTCCATGTATCTGACCTTAGAGGTCAGTGCCTCTACCTTGATGTTGAGATCGTTATAACTACAGTCCATCTTGTTGTTCATTTCGGCCATCTTCTTAGCGATCTCCATTGAGCCTGTTGCTTGTCCTTGAAGAAGTGTTGGAGCATTTGCTTCAGGTCTGAGTCAGGAGTGCTAGAGGTTTGTTGTTGCTGTGGTACAAACCCAGGTGGTGGATGCTGTGGTTGATAACCTCCCTGAAACTGTTGCTTAGGAACAAACCCTTGACCTTGGTTGTATGGAACAAAAGGTTTGGGTTGGGTCTGCTGTTGTGGAGGGTAGACTTGATCATGCTGGTTTGCAACATTGGTACTCTTGTAAGACAGATTGGGATTGTTCTGCTTATAGTAGTTGAAGCCCTTGTTGTAGCCTCCTTGGTTTTGCACATAGCTTACTTCTTCTGACTGGAGAGTCTCCCCATCCTGGACTTGGAACGTCTCATCTTCACACAAAAAATGGACTTGCTTCTGTTGCACAAGAAGTAGTTTGTCCAGCTTGTCATTCATGGCCTTCATGTCCTTTCGGTGCTTCTCCTCTAAGTTTGAACTTCTTCTGATAGTTCTGTCGTAATCTTCATTGTAGTTTCCATCAGACTGAGCTAAATTCTCTACCAGCTCCCATCCTTCTTCAACATCCTTGTTCAGGAAATTCCCGTTGGATGCTGTATCCAAGAGCATCCGGATCTTAGGGAGAACTCCTCTGTAGAGAGTGCTCAGAAGTGAGGCTTTGGAAAAACCGTGGTGAGGACATTGATTCTGATATCCTCTGAAACGCTCCCATGCTTCACAGAAAGTCTCAGCATTCTTTTGAGTGAAGCCAGAAATCTCATTCCGTAGTCTTGCAGTCCTGGAGTTGGAGAAGAATTTAGTCAGGAAGGCTTTCTTGCAGTCATTCCAGGAGGTGATGGAGCCTTGAGGAAGTGATTTTTCCCACTGGTGGGCTTTGTCTCCAAGAGAAAATGGAAACAAACGCAACTTGAAGCCATCCTCACTAACTCCATTGATCTTAGTTAGGCTGCAGAGCCTATCAAACTCGTCCAGATGATCGAGTGGATCCTCCATGGGGAGGCCGTGAAACTTGTTGCCCTGAACCATGGCAATGAGACCACTTTTGATCTCGAAGTTATTGTTCTGCACTGGTGGAGGTACAATGCCATTGCGCTGATTGTCATTGCGTGGAGCATCGCCTGCACCAATGTTGTTTGGCAATTCTGGGTTCTGATCGTCGGCCATAACTTATGTGCCTATCTGTTCTCTTAACTCACGAGCAATACGGTCGATGTTCTCGTTGAAAAGCAGGTTCTGATGTCCTTTTGATCTAGTATGCATGCAACAGGTATCAGCTCAGCTTGAGCAGAGTAATCAGAGATAGTACCTGAAACACACAAACAAAGAGAAAGACACAACGTTAGTAACCTTGTAAAAAAAAAAACGAACTTGATCTTAACGTTTCCAAAAATCTCAAATATAGCAAAGAAAACACCCAATTGGCAACGGCGCCAAATTGATAGTAGGATTTTACTCGGGTTCTCAATTCCTATAATACTATCATGTCGTTGTAGTATTTAAGGTTGTCAATCCAATCAGGTGTGATGCAAACAAATGAGATATGATCAGAAATTATTAAGTCAAGCCAAGCAGAATTCAGTTGTTTTTCTAACAGTCCTAGTGATTGGTGCAGAAAGCAGTAAATTTGCAGAAATAGACTGCTATACTCGATCACAAGGCTCACTGCCATAAGGGAGGGTGTGATCGAGTAAACCAGTGGTCACAGAGTAAAATTGTTAAAAACTTAAACAGCAGGTAACAAAACAGAAGCCAATAACAGAGAAGGTGAATGAAGCAGGTAAGTAAACAGATAAATCAATTGGATAAGAAACTCCTAAGGATGGGGTAATCGAATAGTGTGGACTCCATAATCAATTCTGATGGTTAACAATTCTCAATGAAGCTATCCCTAGACAACAGGTTCAACAACAGACTTATTCACTCCCGTGCAACAAATCCTCAAGCAAAGCTAGCCCAGACTAATTCCCATTAACGGAATCTAACTATGCAGGCAATAAGAACCGACTGTTAAAGTCAATAACCGCTCTAAATGGCCAATCCCTTGGGATAGAGACGATTATCACTGGAATTAGTAGATCAAGCATTCCATCGAACACCTTCTGGGTGCGGGAATGCTTTTGATCAAATTCCAGTTGATCAGAAAAGAATAAGCAGTAAACACAACTAATCCAGAAGGGATTCAATAAAACTACACTCAACCATCAGAATCGACTAAGGGTCTCACATCTACTCTATCCCATCCTCAGAAATCCTAGTCACTACTCAGACAACATGCTCAAAGACACAGAAACGATTGATGATTGCATAACTTCAAAGATTAAAGGAAATGAAACAGAAATCAACAAGAGAATGAAAGCGAAATCTCAATAACTTAGAAAAACGAGAAAATACAAAGTTGCAGAAGCAAAAGCGGCTACTAAAACAATACTAGGGTTCGAGACTAAAACGTGAATAAAAAGTGTATGAAAAGTGAATGTCTCAGGGGAAACCCTTAGAGACTTATTTATAGCAAAAACGACAAGGATAAGTAAGTGGGCTTCGAGTCCGCTTAACAGGCCCATTGGAACGTGGAGGTCGAGTATATGGGCTCAAAGTGGGCTTCATGGTCGAGCGTGAATCGAAAACGCGATCAAGTGGTTCCTTCTCTCCTCTTCTCTTTCCTATGCTCAAGTTGTCTAGTTGAGTGCGGATTGATCAGAGGGTCGAGGTGGTGATCGAGTAGAATGGTTGATGGCGTGATCTGGACTGTTTCTTCAACCCTGCGATCGAGTATGTGGGTAGACTATCAGGATGGACTGCTCCTCTTCCTCTGTGATCGAGTAGAACTGTGAACTGGCAGGGTGGACTGCCCTGTGATCGAGTAGAACTGTGAACTGGCTCTGACTTTTTATCTTTGATCAAATCACTCTTTCTTTTTCTTTGACTCTATTCTAAGGAGAAGTTTTCTTTTACTTGATGGATCTAGTGGGTTTGGCTTTCTTTGACAACTATGGCTCTTGTTATCTTCTTATGATAAAGATTTTTCTAGATTTTTGCTTTTGTTACAGAGCCTATTTATTCGACTTTTAGTTCATCAAAACCCATTACTAGACTAACTTGTTTCTCAACTTCCCTCTCCTAAAAACATCAACCTTTTTCTTCTTTTACTCATATACTCGATCCCCACCCAAAAATAGACTCCCACCTAGTCCTATCTAGTCCAGAAAACATGGACTAGAACTACATGAGACACTACTCTTGTCGGTTCAAACCTAACACTTTCTACCAAGCTCAATCCTGAAACAGGCCTCACAATCACACACTAGATATAACAGGGCTTAAAAGAAAGGTTTGGTTAAGGGCTAGGGAAACTGCTCCTATGGTGGAAGCAGCTACTTGGGTTAGCAAGGGTGGTGAAAAGTTGAAAGAAAAACCCAAGTATGTATATGGTATCCATGAGTTCAAATTTGATGCTAAGACATGATAATTGTAAATCAGATTCAAGTTCAAATTGATAGGGAATGGTATCAAATCATGACAGTGTGATCGAGTAGAGCATTCAAGACATGGTGCAATTTTACTTCAATTTCATTGACTACGCATCAGACAACTAGCAACGAGGGCATTGAGTCTATCTACTGAACCAACATGCTTACAAGGCTATTTTATCATAATCCCCTATGCATATGCAACAATCCTATATGAAACATACTAGACTCGATCCTAAATGTGATGCAACTAATTGAACACTCTGTTTTTGTGGAATACATTTTCAGAAAATTTTCAAATTTTTTTGTGGTTTTTTTCTATGCCTTAGATGAATGCAGACTCAAGTATGAAATGCAAAAATTTGAAGATAAGAACACAAAAGACTCATCAGTTCACACACTTCCTGAGCCCTCCCCCAAACTTAAATCACACAGTCCTCTGTGTGACCAAATTTGGAAGAGAGTACTCAGGACAAACACATCCTTGAAACGAAACAGGAGATGGTAATGCACAGTGTTGAAGTGTGGTGCTTACCTCAATGGAAGAAGAGCGGATGTGATCATCAATGCCCGTTTGCGATTCTTGCCAGGCCATTGAAGAGTCTCCTTGCTCAGTCTCGGCTTCAGCTCCGCGTGGGTACTCGAACCTCTTACTCGATCGCAAGGTCCTTGGTAGAGTAAAATTTTTAAATTTTAACTCTATCTCCAGATTGATTCTCCATTCCTGAGAACCACAAACACAACTAAAACAAATCAAAAATAACAAGAAAGGAAAAATTTATTTACAGAGATAGTCATGGGACTTCCTCCCAAGTGAGCTTGTTTTAAGTCTCTAGCTTGACTCCTCACACTTATTAGGCATTAAGAAGTTCCTCCAAAGGGACAGAAGTTCCTTCTGGAATGTATTGATCTGCCATGTATCTCTTAAGCCTCTGGCCATTGACTGTAAAATCTCCATCCTTTCCAGCTAGAGTGATAGCACCATAAGGTCGGACTGCAGTGACACGGAAAGGACCAGATCATCTAGACTTGAGCTTGCCTGGAAAGAGTCTCAGGCGGGAGTTGAACAGCAACACCTGATCACCAACCTTAAAATCCCTTGAGATTATCTTCTTGTCATGGAAAGACTTAGTTCTCTCCTTGTAGATTCTGGAGCTCTCATAAGCTTCTAAGCGAATCTCATTGAGATCATTCAGTTGGATCAACCGCTTCTCCTCAGCGGTCTTAATATCAAAGTTCAGGAGTTTAACTGCCCACATAGCTTTATACTCGAGCTCAACAGGTAGGTGACAAGATTTTCCATAGAGAAGGTTGAAAGGAGTTGTGCCGATAAGGGTCTTGAAAGCTGTTCTGTAAGCCCATAGCGCGTCATCGAGCTTTGCAGACCAATCTTTCCTTGTAATCCCAACAGTCTTCTCTAGAATTGCTTTTATCTCCCTGTTGGAGATTTCTACCTGCCCGCTTGTCTGTGGATGATAAGGAGTGGCTACCTTATGCTTCCCTCCGTGCTTTTTCAGTAAGTTCTCAAAGACTTTGTTGATGAAGTGTGTACCTCCATCACTGATGACAACCCTTGGTATACCAAATCTTGGGAAGATTATGGTTTTAAACATCTTCAGAACCACCCTTGAATCATTTGTGGGACTTGCAATGGCCTCAACCCACTTGGATACGTAGTCTACTGCTACTAAAATGTATTTGTTCCCATAGGAAGAAGGGAATGGTCCCATAAAGTCGATTCCCTAGACGTCAAAGATTTCTACTTCTAATATAGGATCTTGTGGCATTTCATTTCTCCTGCTGATGTTTCCCCTCCTCTGGCATGAGTCACATATTGAAATGAACTGCTGGGCATCTTTGAACATTGTTGGCCACCAAAAACCTGCTTGAAGGATTTTTGATACTGTCTTGAATGTTGCAAAGTGGCCACCATAGACAGAGCCATGACAATGCAGTAGGATACCTTCAGCTTCATCTTCTAAGACGCATCGCCTGTAGATCTTATCCTTGTAGAGAGTGTAGAGATAAGGCTCATCCCAGTAGAAATGGTTAATGTCTTTGAAGAACTTCTTCTTTTCATAACTTGACAGATTCGGAGGTTCTTCACCACTCACCAAGTAGTTGACGTAATCAGCATACCACGGAAGCTTATCTTCCATTGCACATACTTGAACGAGTGATTTTAGGGTTTGAGAGCTTTCGTTCAGCTGTCTGAATGCCATTAGCTGTTCTTCTGGCATAGAGTCATCGATAGGGACCTCGTCTTCAATTCTCATTCTAGACAGATGATCCGCTACACCATTCTCAATCCCCTTCTTATCTACTATCTCCATGTCAAACTATTGAAGCAGTAAGATCCATCTCAGCAGCAGCCTAGGCTTGGTATCCTTCTTCGCATAGATATGTCTCAGGGCAGCATGATCAGTGTAGACCGTTACCTTAGATCCTACCAGGTAGCTCCTGAATTTCTCGAATGCGAATACCACAGCCAACAGTTCCTTCTCAATAGTGGCATACCTCACTTGTGCATCATCCATCGTCCTACTTGCGTAGTAGATCACATGCAGCTTCTTGTCAATCTTCTTGCCCAAAACTGCTCCTACTGCATAGTCTGAAGCATCACACATGATTTCAAACGGGTAGTCCCAGTTCGGAGCTTGGACTATTGGAGCAGTAACCAAAGCTTCCTTGATCAACTTAAAGGCCGTCAGACATTCTTCATCAAATGTGAACTCTATTTCCTTGCACAACAATCTGGTGAGCGGTCTGGCCAACTTGGAGAAATCCTTGATGAATCTTCTGTAAAACCCTGCATGCCCAAGAAAACTCCTGATGTCTTTGACAGTTTTTGGTGGCTGCAACTGCATCATCACATCAACCTTAGCCTTATCAACCTCTATTCCTCTCTCTGAAATCTTGTGTCCCAAAACGATGCCTTCTCTGACCATGAAGTGGCATTTCTCCCAGTTCAGCACTAAGTTTGTCTCCTCGCATCTTTTCAGCACCCTGCACAAATTTAACAAACAGGAGGAGAAGGAAGAGCCATACACGGAAAAGTCATCCATGAACAGCTCAACCGTCTCCTCTATCAAATCGGAGAAAATAGAAGTCATACACCGCTGAAAAGTAGCAGGTGCGTTGCAAAGTCCAAAAGGCATTCGCTTGTAAGCAAAGGTCCCTTAAGGACATGTGAAGGTGGTTTTCTCTTGATCATTTGGGTGGATAGGGATTTGAAAGAATCCGCTGTAACCATCTAGAAAACAATAATAAGGGTGGTTTGCTAATCTCTCTAGCATTTGATCAATAAAAGGTAGTGGGAAATGGTCTTTCCTAGAGGCTGCATTAAGCTTCCTATAGTCGATACACATCCTATGTCCTGTTATGGTCCTAGTGGGTATCAGTTCGTCTTTAGAATTTTTAATGACTGTCATACCTCCCTTTTTGGGAACACAATGGACTGGAGATACCCAAGTGCTATCAGATATAGGGTAGATTATACCCGCGTCTAATAGTTTAAGTATCTCCTTTTTTACCACTTCTTTCAGGTTTGGATTTAATCTTCTCTGAGGCTCAATGCTAGAGTAAGATTCGTTTTCTAAATGAATTCTATGGGTACATAGATTGGGCGAGATCCCCTTGATATCATCTAGTGAATATCCTATAGCTCTCCTATATTTTCTCAATTTAGTTAATAGCAGATTGACTTGATCAGTGTTCAGCTCATCACTGACAATTACAGGGTAAGTAGAATTCTGTCCAAGGAAAGCGTACCTTAGCCCTTTTGGCAGCAGTTTCAGGTCCACCTTGTGTGCCTTAAGTTCAGACCAGTCATCAGACGCTATGACAGAGCCATCAGAGGGAAGGACGTGATCAAGTATATCGGTCGAGTAGACTGGACGGACTGTCTGACGAGTGACGTGATCGAGTATATCCTCCTTCTTCACCTTTCCAACCAAATCTTCATACTCCTCTGGATTCTCAGCTTCTTTATACATGTTTAACAACTTATGGTACCCCAAAGTTTCTATGTGTAAGTCTCCTTCCTTGTTATCCCTTGTCAGAGCACTCTGTAGATGGTCTTCTTCTGCTAGTTCTTCTAGTAATTCGTCAGCTAATATATCCATCTCTTCAATCCAGAAAACCTTCCCTTCTATTGTAGGCTTCTTCATGGTGTTGGTGATATCAAAGGTCATCTTGAGATCTTTCCCAAGGTTAAGATCGATCTTCCCCTTCTTTACATCAATTATAGCTCCAGCTGTAGCTAAAAACGGCCTTCCAAATATCAGAGGGTCCTTGGGCTCTTCATCCATCTCCAAAACCACGAAGTCTGTCGGTACTTCGACTCTGCCTATCATGACTGGTAAGTCTTCTAGCAGACCATGAGGTATTCTGATGGACCTGTCAGCCAGAATCAAGGATATGTTGCAGGATTTGTACTTGCTGAAACCAAGTCTCTTTGCCACAGAGAGAGGCATGAGACTCACAGATGCACCTAGATCACAGAGGCATTTGCTGAAGGCTAAAGGACCTAGAGTGCAAGGCAGAATAAAAGAACCAGGATCTCCCAATTTCTTGGGTATGATCTTCTTCTGGATGATTGCACTACACTCGTGACTTAACACCACCATTCCTTGGACTTCTCTGATTCTCTCAGTAATCATATCCTTCACGTATTTATGGGAGTCTGGTATCAGCGCGAGACAGTCAACAAGAGGCATAGTGACTTCAAGATCTTTGAGTTGTTTTTCCAGGAGAGTCTTGTACTTCTGTATCTGAACCTTCTTAAACCGACCAGGAAATGGGAGTCGAGGCTTGTAAGGTGGGGGAACGAAGACGTTTTCCTTGGTTTTGGTAGCAGCTGGTTTTTCAACAGATTCAGATGCTGCAGGAACTAGGTGATCGAGTAGATGGATCGAGTATGGGCACTGGTGATCGAGTAGGTGGATCGAGTATGGGCTCCTTTGTTACCTTTTCAGCTGAATCTTCATTCTGACAGAAGTCCTCCCCATCTTGTTCCACACTGTCCTCAGTGTTTTGTTTTGGACCTTCTCTCGGGGGTAATGCTTTACTGCTTCTGAGCGTGATAGCATGAGCATACTCCTGTGGATTCTGGATTGATTTTCCTGAAAGTCCTGTAACCTTGGGAGCAGAGGTTGATGCAGTTTGGCCTTCCATGTATCTGACCTTAGAGGTCAGTGCCTCTACCTTGATGTTGAGATCGTTATAACTACAGTCCATCTTGTTGTTCATTTCGGCCAGCTTCTTAGCGATCTCCATTGAGCCTATTGCTTGTCCTTGAAGAAGTGTTGGAGCATTTGCTTCAGGTCTGAGTCAGGAGTGCTAGAGGTTTGTTGTTGCTGTGGTACAAACCCAGGTGGTAGATGCTGTGGTTGATAACCTCCCTGAAACTGTTGCTTAGGAACAAACCCTTGACCTTGGTTGTATGGAACGAAAGGTTTGGGTTGGGTCTGCTGTTGTGGAGGGTAGACTTGATCCTGCGGGTTTGCAACATTGGTACTCCTGTAAGACAGATTGGGATTGTTCTGCTTATAGTAGTTGAAGCCCTTGTTGTAGCCTCCTTGGTTTTGCACATAGCTTACTTCTTCTGACTGGAGAGTCTCCCCATCCTGGACTTGGAACGTCTCATCTTCACAGAGAAAATGGACTTGCTTCTGTTGCACAAGAAGTAGTTTGTCCAGCTTGTCATTCATGGCCTTCATGTCCTTTCGGTGCTTCTCCTCTAAGTTTGAACTTCTTCTGATAGTTCTGTCGTAATCTTCATTGTAGTTTCCATCAGACTGAGCTAAATTCTCTACCAGCTCCCATCCTTCTTCAACTTCCTTGTTCAGGAAATTCCCGTTGGATGTTGTATCCAAGAGCATCCGGATCTTAGGGAGAACTCCTCTGTAGAGAGTGCTCAGAAGTGAGGCTTTGGAAAAACCGTGGTGAGGACATTGATTCTGATATCCTCTGAAACGCTCCCATGCTTCACATAAAGTCTCAGCATTCTTTTGAGTGAAGCCAGAAATCTCATTCCGTAGTCTTGCAGTCCTGGAGTTGGAGAAGAATTTAGTCAGGAAGGCTTTCTTGCAGTCATTCCAGGAGGTGATGGAGCCTTGAGGAAGTGATTTTTCCCACTGGTGGGCTTTGTCTCCAAGAGAAAATGGAAACAAACGCAACTTGAAGCCATCCTCACTGACTCTATTGATCTTAGTTAGGCTGCAGAGCCTATCAAACTCGTCCAGATGATCGAGTGGATCCTCCATGGGGAGGCCGTGAAACTTGTTGCCCTGAACCATGGCAATGAGACCACTTTTGATCTCGAAGTTATTGTTCTGCACTGGTGGAGGTACAATGCCATTGCGCTGATTGTCATTGCGTGGAGCATCGCCTGCACCAATGTTGTTTGGCAATTCTGGGTTCTGATCGTCGGCCATAACTTCTGTGCCTATCTGTTCTCTTAACTCACGAGCAATACGGTCGATGTTCTCGTTGAAAAGCAGGTTCTGATGTCCTTTTGATCTAGTATGCATGCAACAGGTATCAGCTCAGCTTGAGCAGAGTAATCAGAGATAGTACCTGAAACACACAAACAAAGAGAAAGACACAGCGTTAGTAACCTTGTAAAAAAAAAACGAACTTGATCTTAACGTTTCCAAAAATCTCAAATATAGCAAAGAAAACACCCAATTGGCAACGGCGCCAAATTGATAGTAGGATTTTACTCTGGTTCTCAATTCCTATAATACTATCATGTCGTTGTAGTATTTAAGGTTGTCAATCCAATCAGGTGTGATGCAAACAAATGAGATATGATCAGAAATTATTAAGTCAAGCCAAGCAGAATTCAGTTGTTTTTCTAACAGTCCTAGTGATTGGTGCAGAAAGCAGTAAATTTGCAGAAATAGACTGCTATACTCGATCACAAGGCTCACTGCCATAAGGGAGGGTGTGATCGAGTAAACCAGTGGTCACAGAGTAAAATTGTTAAGAACTTAAACAGCAGGTAACAAAACAGAAGCCAATAACAGAGAAGGTGAAAGAAGCAGGTAAGTAAACAGATAAATCAATTGGATAAGAAACTCCTAAGGATGGGGTAATCGAATAGTGTGGACTCCATAATCAATTCTGTTGGTTAACAATTCTCAATGAAGCTATCCCTAGACAACAGGTTCAACAACAGACTTATTCACTCCCGTGCAACAAATCCTCAAGCAAAGCTAGCCCAGACTAATTCCCATTAACGGAATCTAACTATGCAGGCAATAAGAACCGACTGTTAAAGTCAATAACCGCTCTAAACGGCCAATCCCTTGGGATAGAGACGATTATCACTGGAATTAGTAGATCAAGCATTCCATCGAACACCTTCTGGGTGCGGGAATGCTTTTGATCAAATTCCAGTTGATCAGAAAAGAATAAGCAGTAAACACAACTAATCCAGAAGGGATTCAATAAAACTACACTTAACCATCAGAATCGACTAAGGGTCTCACATCTACTCTATCCCATCCTCAGAAATCCTAGTCACTACTCAGACAACATGCTCAAAGACACAGAAACGATTGATGATTGCATAACTTCAAAGATTAAAGGAAATGAAACAGAAATCAACAAGAGAATGAAAGCGAAATCTCAATAACTTAGAAAAACGAGAAAATACAAAGTTGCAGAAGCAAAAGCGGCTACTAAAACAATACTAGGGTTCGAGACTAAAACGTGAATAAAAAGTGTATGAAAAGTGAATGTCTCAAGGGAAACCCTTAGAGACTTATTTATAGCAAAAACGACAAGGATAAGTAAGTGGGCTTCGAGTCCGCTTAACAGGCCCATTGGAACGTGGAGGTCGAGTATATGGGCTCAAAGTGGGCTTCATGGTCGAGCGTGAATCGAAAACGCGATCAAGTGGTTCCTTCTCTCCTCTTCTCTTTCCTATGCTCAAGTTGTCTAGTTGAGTGCGGATTGATCAGAGGGTCGAGGTGGTGATCGAGTAGAATGGTTGATGGCGTGATCTGGACTGTTTCTTCAACCCTGCGATCGAGTATGTGGGTAGACTATCAGGATGGACTGCTCCTCTTCCTCTGTGATCGAGTAGAACTGTGAACTGGCAGGGTGGACTGCCCTGTGATCGAGTAGAACTGTGAATTGGCTCTGACTTTTTATCTTTGATCAAATCACTCTTTCTTTTTCTCTGACTCTATTCTAAGGAGAAGTTTTCTTTTACTTGATGGATCTAGTGGGTTTGGCTTTCTTTGACAACTATGGCTCTTGTTATCTTCTTATGATAAAGATTTTTCTAGATTTTTGCTTTTGTTACAGAGCCTATTTATTCGACTTTTAGTTCATCAAAACCCATTACTAGACTAACTTGTTTCTCAACTTCCTTCTCCTAAAAACATCAACCTTTTTCTTCTTTTACTCATATACTCGATCCCCACCCAAAAATAGACTCCCACCTAGTCCTATCTAGTCCAGAAAACATGGACTAGAACTACATGAGACACTACTCTTGTCGGTTCAAACCTAACACTTTCTACCAAGCTCAATCCTGAAACAGGCCTCACAATCACACACGAGATATAACAGGGCTTAAAAGAAAGGTTTGGTTAAGGGCTAGGGAAACTGCTCCTATGGTGGAAGCAGCTACTTGGGTTAGCAAGGGTGGTGAAAAGTTGAAAGAAAAACCCAAGTATGTATATGGTATCCATGAGCTCAAATTTGATGCTAAGACATGATAATTGTAAATCAGATTCAAGTTCAAATTGATAGGGAATGGTATCAAATCATGACAGTGTGATCGAGTAGAGCATTCAAGACATGGTGCAGTTTTACTTCAATTTCATTGACTACGCATCAGACAACTAGCAACGAGGGCATTGAGTCTATCTACTGAACCAACATGCTTACAAGGCTATTTTATCATAATCCCCTATGCATATGCAACAATCCTATATGAAACATACTAGACTCGATCCTAAATGTGATGCAACTAATTGAACACTCTGTTTTTGTGGAATACATTTTCAGAAAATTTTCAAATTTTTTTGTGGTTTTTTTCTATGCCTTAGATGAATGCAGACTCAAGTATGAAATGCAAAAATTTGAAGATAAGAACACAAAAGACTCATCAGTTCACACACTTCCTGAGCCCTCCCCCAAACTTAAATCACACAGTCCTCTGTGTGACCAAATTTGGAAGAGAGTACTCAGGACAAACACATCCTTGAAACGAAACAGGAGATGGTAATGCACAGTGTTGAAGTGTGGTGCTTACCTCAATGGAAGAAGAGCGGATGTGATCATCAATGCCCGTTTGCGATTCTTGCCAGGCCATTGAAGAGTCTCCTTGCTCAGTCTCGGCTTCAGCTCCGCGTGGGTACTCGACTGCCCTGTGAATTGGCAGGGTGGACTGCCCTGTGATCGAGTAGAACTGTGAACTGGCAGGGTGGACTGCCCTGTGATCGAGTATAAGGGTCCTGATGGTCTGCTGAGCTGACTGCTTCCCTCTCTGCTACTGGTGATCGAGTAGAATGGTCCAAATGTGACTTTCAGCTCTGCCTTTGCTCTTTCTGAACACCAATAGCTCCGAAGCACCTGAAACAACTCCAGAATGCAAAATGCATGCAAGACTAATGCTAGACACACTTAAACAAGCAAAATGTACAAAGTGATGATGAATGCTATGGAAGATGAATGAAACTAGACTCAAAGTGGTGATAAATGGATGTATAAAACATGCAAATTATAGACATATCAAGAACCTCCGAAACCGAAAACTCATAGGACTTCGGCCATACCCACAAAGCTTTGAGAGGCAATAAGAAGCTTGGTTAGTGTTTTTGGTGTCAAATATGACTAGATCTCGTGTGTATGATTGGGTAAGAAATAGAACCGCAACCGGATCCCGTAAGCTAAAGTAGTGTTTTTCGGTTTAGAAGCTCCTAACCCGAAAACTCATAGGACATCGGCCACACCCACAAGGCTTTGACTTGCAATAAGAAGCTTGGTTAATTTTTTTGGAGTCAATTATGACTAGATCACGTGTGTATGATTGGGTATAAGACCTAGAACCGCAACCGGATCCCGTAAGCTAAAGTAGTGTTTTTCCGTTTAGAAGCTCAAAAACAGAAATCTCATAGGACTTTGGCCACACCCACAAAGCTTTCAGAGGAAACAAGATGCTTGGTTAGTGTTTATGGAGTCAAATATGACTAGATAACGTGTGTTTGATTTGAATGAAGAACTAAAACTGCAAACGGATCCCGTAAGTAAATTAGCATTTTCCGTTTAGAAGCTCCAAAACCAAAAACTCATAGGATTTCGGCCATACCCACAAAACTTTGAGAGGCAATAAGAACCTTGGTTAGTGTTTTAAGAGTAAGAAAATACTAGATCTTATTTGTATGATTGGATATAAAACCTAGAACCGCAACCGGATCCCGTAAGCTAAAGTAGTGTTTTTCCGTTTAGAAGCTCTAAAACCGAAAACTCATAGGACTTTGGCCATACCCATAAAGCTTTGAGAGGAAATAAGAAGTTTGGTTAGTGTTTTTGGAGTCAAATATGACTAGATCTTGTTTGTATGATTGGGTATAAGACCTAGAACCGCAACCGGATCCCGTAAGTTAAAGTAGTGTATTTCCGTTTAGAAGCTCCAAAACTAAAATCTCATAGGACTTCGGCCATACCCACAAAGCTTTGAGAGGCAATAAGAAGCTTGGTTAGTGTTTTTGGAGTCAAATATTACTAGATCTTGTTTCCATGATTAGGTATAAGACCTAGAACCGCAACCGGATCCCGTAAGCTAAAGTAGTGTTTTTCCGTTTAGAAGCTCCAAAACCGAAAACTCATAGGACTTCGGCCATAACCAGAAAGGTTTGAGAGGCAATAAGAAGCTTGGTTAGTATTTTTGGTGTCAAATAGTACTAGATCTTGTGTGTATGATTGGGTATAAGAACTAGAACTGCAACTGGATCCCTAAGCTAAAGTGGTGTTTTTCTGTTTAGAAGCTCCAAAACCAAAAACTCATAGGACTTTGGCCACACCCACAAAGCTTTGAGAGGCAATAAGATGCTTGGTTAGTGTTTCTGGAGTCATATATGACTAGATAACGTGTGTATGATTGGAGTTAAGAACTAGAACTGCAAACGGATTCCGTAAGTAAAGTAGTGTTTTCCGTTTTGAAGCTCCAAAACCAAAAACTCATAGGAGTGCGGCCATACCCACAAAGCTTTGAGAGGAAATAAGAATCTTGGTTAGTGTTTTTGGAGTCAAATATGACTAGATCACGTGTGTATAATTGGGTATAAGACCTAGAACCACAACCAGATCCCGTAAGCTACAATAGTGTTTTTCCGTTTAGAAGCTCCGAAACCGAAAACTCATAGGACTTCGGCCATACCCACAAAGCTTTGAGTGGCAATAAGAAGCTTGGTTAGTGTTTTTGGTGTCAAATATGACTAGATCTCGTGTGTATGATTGGGTAAGAAATAGAACCGCAACCGGATCCCGTAAGCTAAAGTAGTGTTTTTCGGTTTAGAAGCTCCAAACCGGAAAACTCATAGGACATCGGCCACACCCACAAGGCTTTGACTTCCAATAAGAAGCTTGGTTAGCGTTTTTGGAGTCAAATATGACTAGATCACGTGTGTATGATTGGGTATAAGACCTAGAACCGCAACCGGATCCCGTAAGCTAAAGTAGTGTTTTTCCGTTTAGAAGCTCAAAAACCAAAAACTTATAGGACTTTGGCCACACCCACAAAGCTTTGAGAGGCAATAAGATCCTTGGTTAGTGTTTTTGGAGTCAAATATGACTAGATAACGTGTGTATGATTGGGTATAAGAACTAGAACCGCAACCGGATCCCGTGAGCTAAAGTAGTTTTTCCGTTTAGAAGCTCCAAAACAGAAATCTCATAGGACTTTGGCCACACCCACAAAGCTTTCAGAGGAAACAAGATGCTTGGTTAGTGTTTATGGAGTCAAATATGACTAGATAACGTGTGTTTGATTTGAATAAAGAACTAGAACTGCAAACGGATCCCGTAAGTAAATTAGCGTTTTCCGTTTAGAAGCTCCAAAATCAAAAACTCATAGGATTTCAGCCATACCCACAAAACTTTGAGAGGCAATAAGAACCTTGGTTAGTGTTTTAAGAGTAAAATAATACTAGATCTTATTTGTATGATTGGGTATAAGACCTAGAACCGCAACCGGATCCCGTAAGCTAAAGTAGTGTTTTTCCGTTTAGAAGCTCTAAAACCGAAAACTCATAGGACTTTGGCCATACCCATAAAGCTTTGAGAGGCAATAAGAAGTTTGGTTAGTGTTTTTGGAGTCAAATATGACTAGATCTTGTTTGTATGATTGGGTATAAGACCTAGAACCGCAACCGGATCCCGTAAGTTAAAGTAGTGTATTTCCGTTTAGAAGCTCCAAAACCGAAAACTCATAGGACTTCGGCCATAACCACAAAGCTTTGAGAGACAATAAGAAGCTTGGTTAGTATTTTTGGTGTCAAATGTGACTAGATCTTGTGTGTATGATTGGGTATAAGAACTAGAACTGCAATTGGATCCCGTAAGCTAAAGTGGTGTTTTTCTGTTTAGAAGCTCCAAAACCAAAAACTCATAAGACTTTGGCCACACCCACAAAGCTTTGAGAGGCAATAAGATGCTTGGTTAGTGTTTCTGGAGTCAAATATGACTAGATAACGTGTGTATGATTGGAATTAAGAACTAGAACGGCAAACAGATTCCGTAGGTAAAGTAGTGTTTTCCGTTTTGAAGCTCCAAAACCAAAAACTCATAGGAGTGCGGCCATACCCACAAAGCTTTGAGAGAAAATAAGAATCTTGGTTAGTGTTTTTGGAGTCAAATATGACTAGATCACGTGTGTATAATTGGGTATAAGACCTAGAACCACAACCAGATCCCGTAAGCTACAATAGTATTTTTTCCGTTTAGAAGCTCCGAAACCGAAAACTCATAGGACTTCGGCCATACCCACAAAGCTTTGAGAGGAAATAAGAAGCTTGGTTAGTGTTTTTGGTGTCAAATATGACTAGATCTCGTGTGTATGATTGGGTAAGAAATAGAACCGCAACCGGATCCCGTAAGCTAAAGTAGTGTTTTTCCGTTTAGAAGCTCCAAAACCGAAAACTCATAGGACTTCGGCCATAACCAGAAAGGTTTGAGAGGCAATAAGAAGCTTGGTTAGTATTTTTGGTGTCAAATAGTACTAGATCTTGTGTGTATGATTGGGTATAAGAACTAGAACTGCAACTGGATCCCTAAGCTAAAGTGGTGTTTTTCTGTTTAGAAGCTCCAAAACCAAAAACTCATAGGACTTTGGCCACACCCACAAAGCTTTGAGAGGCAATAAGATGCTTGGTTAGTGTTTCTGGAGTCATATATGACTAGATAACGTGTGTATGATTGGAGTTAAGAACTAGAACTGCAAACGGATTCCGTAAGTAAAGTAGTGTTTTCCGTTTTGAAGCTCCAAAACCAAAAACTCATAGGAGTGCGGCCATACCCACAAAGCTTTGAGAGGAAATAAGAATCTTGGTTAGTGTTTTTGGAGTCAAATATGACTAGATCACGTGTGTATAATTGGGTATAAGACCTAGAACCACAACCAGATCCCGTAAGCTACAATAGTGTTTTTCCGTTTAGAAGCTCCGAAACCGAAAACTCATAGGACTTCGGCCATACCCACAAAGCTTTGAGAGGAAATAAGAAGCTTGGTTAGTGTTTTTGGTGTCAAATATGACTAGATCTCGTGTGTATGATTGGGTAAGAAATAGAACCGCAACCGGATCCCGTAAGCTAAAGTAGTGTTTTTCGGTTTAGAAGCTCCAAATCGGAAAACTCATAGGACATCGGCCACACCCACAAGGCTTTGACTTGCAATAAGAAGCTTGGTTAGTGTTTTTGGAGTCAAATATGACTAGATCACGTGTGTATGATTGGGTATAAGACCTAGAACCGCAACCGGATCCCGTAAGCTAAAGTAGTGTTTTTCCGTTTAGAAGCTCAAAAACCAAAAACTTATAGGACTTTGGCCACACCCACAAAGCTTTGAGAGGCAATAAGATCCTTGGTTAGTGTTTTTGGAGTCAAATATGACTAGATAAAGTGTGTATGATTGGGTATAAGAACTAGAACCGCAACCGGATCCCGTGAGCTAAAGTAGTGTTTTTCCGTTTAGAAGCTCCAAAACAGAAATCTCATTGGACTTTGGCCACACCCACAAAGCTTTCAGAGGAAACAAGATGCTTGGTTAGTATTTATGGAGTCAAATATGACTAGATAACGTGTGTTTGATTTGAATGAAGAACTAGAACTGCAAACGGATCCCGTAAGCAAATTAGCGTTTTCCGTTTAGAAGCTCCAAAACCAAAAACTCATAGGATTTCGGCCATACCCACAAAACTTTGAGAGGCAATAAGAACCTTGGTTAGTGTTTTAAGAGTAAAAAAATACTAGATCTTATTTGTATGATTGGGTATAAGACCTAGAACCGCAACCGGATCCCGTAAGCTAAAGTAGTGTTTTTCTGTTTAGAAGCTCTAAAACCGAAAACTCATAGGACTTTGGCCATACCCATAAAGCTTTGAGAGGCAATAAGAAGTTTGGTTAGTGTTTTTGGAGTCAAATATGACTAGATCTTGTTTGTATGATTGGGTATAAGACCTAGAACCGCAACCGGATCCCGTAAGTTAAAGTAGTGTATTTCCGTTTAGAAGCTCCAAAACTGAAATCTCATAGGACTTCGGCCATACCCACAAAGCTTTGAGAGGCAATAAGAAGCTTGGTTAGTGTTTTTGGAGTCAAATATTACTAGATCTTGTTTCCATGATTAGGTATAAGACCTAGAACCGCAACCGGATCCCGTAAGCTAAAGTAGTGTTTTTCCGTTTAGAAGCTCCAAAACCGAAAACTCATAGGACTTCGGCCATAACCAGAAAGGTTTGAGAGGCAATAAGAAGCTTGGTTAGTATTTTTGGTGTCAAATATGACTAGATCTTGTGTGTATGATTGGGTATAAGAACTAGAACTGCAACTGGATCCCTACGCTAAAGTGGTGTTTTTCTGTTTAGAAGCTCCAAAACCAAAAACTCATAGGACTTTGGCCACACCCACAAAGCTTTGAGAGGCAATAAGATGCTTGGTTAGTGTTTCTGGAGTCAAATATGACTAGATAACGTGTGTATGATTGGAATTAAGAACTAGAACTGCAAACGGATTCCGTAAGTAAAGTAGTGTTTTCCGTTTTGAAGCTCCAAAACCAAAAACTCATAGGAGTGCGGCCATACCCACAAAGCTTTGAGAGGAAATAAGAATCTTGGTTAGTGTTTTTGGAGTCAAATATGACTAGATCACGTGTGTATAATTGGGTATAAGACCTAAAACCACAACCAGATCCCGTAAGCTACAATAGTGTTTTTCCGTTTAGAAGCTCCGAAACCGAAAACTCATAGGACTTCGGCCATACCCACAAAGCTTTGAGTGGCAATAAGAAGCTTGGTTAGTGTTTTTGGTATCAAATATGACTAGATCTCGTGTGTATGATTGGGTAAGAAATAGAACCGCAACCGGATCCCGTAAGCTAAAGTAGTGTTTTTCGGTTTAGAAGCTCCAAACCGGAAAACTCATAGGACATCGGCCACACCCACAAGGCTTTGACTTGCAATAAGAAGCTTGGTTAGCGTTTTTGGAGTCAAATATGACTAGATCACATGTGTATGATTGGGTATAAGACCTAGAACCGCAACCGGATCCCGTAAGCTAAAGTAGTGTTTTTCCGTTTAGAAGCTCAAAAACCAAAAACTTATAGGACTTTGGCCACACCCACAAAGCTTTGAGAGGCAATAAGAAGCTTGGTTAGTATTTTTGGTGTCAAATATGCTCTGATACCAGATGTGAAGTCTCCTCGATACTTCAAGACACAAAGTATTAACCTTTTTAGGGTATTAACTTTTGTCGAGAGTTGCCTGTTAACAGGGTTCGAGTTGCGTATTACTTAAGTTCTGAGAACTAAAGTCGCTAAACTTCGGATAAAATTTTGATTTTATTTACAAAAGTCCTATGAGTTTTTTGGTTTTGGAGCTTCAAAACAGAAAAACACCACTTTAGCTTAGGGATCCAGTTGCAGTTCTAGTTCTTATACTCAATCATACACACAAGATTTAGTCATATTTGACACCAAAAATACTAACCAAGCTTCTTATTGCCTCTCAAAGCTTTGTGGGTGTGGCCGAACTCCTATAAGTTTTTGGTTTTGGAGCTTCAAAACGGAAAACACTACTTTAGCTTACGGGATCCGGTTGCAGTTCTAGTTCTTAATTCCAATCATACACACGTTATCTAGTCATATTTGACTCCATAAATATTAACCAAGCATCTTGTTGCCTCTCAAAGCTTTGTGGGTGTGGCTAAAGTCCTATGAGTTTTCGGTTTTGGAGCTTCTAAACGAAAAAACAGTACTTTAGCTTACGGGATCCGGTTGCGGTTCTAGTTCTTATACCCAATCATACACACGTTATCTAGTCATATTTGACTCCAAAAACACTAACCAAGCATCTTATTGCCTCTCAAAGCTTTGTGGATGTGGCCAAAGTCTTATGAGTTTTTGGTTTTTGAGCTTCTAGACGAAAATACACTACTTTAGCTTACGAGATCCGGTTGCGTTTCTAGGTCTTATACCCAATCATACACACGTGATCTAGTCATATTTGACTCCAAAAACACTAACGAAGCTTCTTATTGCCTCGTAAACCTTTGTGGGTGTGGCCAAAAACCTATGAGTTTTTTGTTTTGGAGCTTCTAAACGGAAAACACTACTTTACTTACGGGATCCGTTTGCGGTTCTAGGTCTTATACCCAATCATACAAACAAGATCTAGTATTTTTTGACTCTAAAAACACTAACCAAGCTTCTTATTGCCTCTCAAAGTTTTGTGGGTATGGCCGAACTCCTATGAGTTTTTGGTTTTGGAGGTTCTAAACGGAAAACACTAATTTACTTACGGGATCCGTTTGTAGTTCTAGTTCTTAATTCAAATAATACACACGTTATCTAGTCATATTTGACTCCATAAACACTAACCAAGCATGTTGTTGTATCTCAAAGCTTTGTGGGTATGGCCGAAGTCCTATGAGTTTTCGGTTTTGGAGCTTCTAAACAAAAAAACACTACTTTAACTTACAGGATCCGGTTGCGGTTCTAGGTTTTATACCCAATCATACAAACAAGATCTAGTATTTTTTTACTCTAAAAACACTAACCAAGCTTCTTATTGCCTCTCAAAGTTTTGTGGGTATGGCCGAACTCCTATGAGTTTTCCGGTTTGGAGCTTCTAAACCGAAAAACTCTAATTTAGCTTACGGGATCCGGTTGCGGTTCTAGTTCTTACCCAATCATACACACTAGATCTAGTCATATTTGACACCAAAAACACTAACCAAGCTTCTTATTGCCTCTCAAAGCTTTGTGGGTATGGCCGAAGTCCTATGAGTTTTCGGTTTCGGAGCTTCTAAACGGAAAACACTATTTTAGCTTACGGGATCTGGTTGCGGTTCTAGGTCTTATACCCAATTATACATACGTGATCTAGTCATATTTGACTCCAAAAACACTAACCAAGCTTCTTATTTCCTCTCAAAGCTTTGTGGGTATGGCCGCACTCCTATGAGTTTTTGGTTTTGGAGCTTCAAAACGGAAAACACTACTTTACTTACGGAATCCGTTTGCAGTTCTAGTTCTTAATTCCAATCATACACATGTTATCTAGTCATATTTGACTCCAAAAACACTAACCAAGCTTCTTATTGCCTCTTAAACCTTTGTTGGTGTGGCCAAAGTCCTATGAGTTTTTGGTTTTGGAGTTTCTAAACGGAAAAACACTACTTTAGTTTACGGGATCCGGTTGCGGTTTTAGGTCTTATACCCATTCATACACATGTGATTTAGTCATATTTGACTCCAAAAATACTAACCAAGCTTCTTATTGCCTCTCAAAGATTTGTGGGTATGGCCGAAGTCCTATGAGTTTTTGGTTTTGGAACTTCTAGACGGAAAAATACTACTTTAGCTTACGGGATCCGGTTGCGGTTCTTGGTCTTATACCCTATCATACAAACAAGATCTAGTAATATTTGACTCCAAAAACACTAACCAAGCTTCTTATTGCCTCTCAAAGCTTTGTGGGCATGGCCGAACTCCAATGAGTTTTCGGTTTTGGAGCTTCTAAACGGAAAAACACTATTTTAGCTTACGAGATCCGGTTGCGGTTCTAGTTCTTATACCCAATCATACACACGAGATCTAGTCATATTTGATACCAGAAACACTAACCATGCTTCTTATTTCCCCTCAAAGCTTTGTGGGTATGGCCAAAGTACTATGAGTTTTCGGTTTTGGAGCTTCTAAACGAAAACACACTACTTTAACTTACAGGATCCGGTTGCGGTTCTAGGTCTTATACCCATCATACAAACATGATCTAGTCATATTTGACTCCAAAAACACTAACCAAACTTCTTATTGCCTCTCAAAGCTTTGTGGGTATTGCTGAAGTCCTATGAGTTTTCGGTTTTGGAGCTTTTAAACGGAAAAACACTACTTTAGCTTACGGGATCCGGTTGCGGTTCTAGGTCGTATACCCAATCATACAAACAAGATCTAGTATTTTTTGACTCTAAAAACACTAACCAAGCTTCTTATTGCCTCTCAAAGTTTTGTGGGTATGGCCGAACTCCTATGAGTTTTTGGTTTTGGAGCTTCAAAACGGAAAACACTACTTTACTTACGGAATCCGTTTGCAGTTCTAGACTCAGTATTTTATTTTCGTATTATTACCGTGTAAATATTGCTTGTACTCGCAAAATAAAATTCAGAGTATAATTATAGCTGAAGACCTATACAATGGAAGCAATGACGTAAGGCGGACGTAAGCAATGACGTAAGACAAGACGTAAGCAATGACATAAGCAATGTCGGCACCACAAATGATCAACACGTGTCAAGGCAATGTCGGCACCACAATTGATCAACACGTGTCACTACACAAGACCTTTTCTCCTCTATAAATACTCAGCTCTATCAAACAAGGGGGAACACGAGCGATTCCGCACTCTACATTCTCTCTAAGCTTTGTATCGTTAAAAGTTTTAAAGTTTTAAAAGCACTTTTGTAATTTTATCAAGCTCTTGTATTTTCAGAAATTTTAAATAAATAAAATCAAAATTTTATCCGAAGTTTAGCGACTTTAGTTCTCAGAACTTAAGTAATACGCAACTCGAACCCTGTTAACAGGCAACTCTCGACAAAAGTTAATACCCTAAAAAGGTTAATACTTTGTGTCTTGAAGTATCGAGGAGACTTCACATCTGGTATCAGATGCTAAAAGATCTTTTATTTAAAGTTTTCAAAACGCGGTTTTCTTAAACATAAATCAGTTTAAACTCTTCTTAGATAGATCCCTACCTCTCTACCGAAACACTGTTACTGTTGGTGTTCCAGGCAGCAAGTCCTAGAAGAGGCAGTGAGACCGTTGGCAAGCCGCAGTTGTGTCATAGTAGAACCGGTTAGTATCCTTCTAAGCATGTGTTTAAACCGATTTTAAGTCATGGCATCCTCGTTTAGAAAACTTTTTAAACCAAAATCTATATCAACTTCTGCATCCCATACAACAATTAATTCAAGAGAAATTATGTCAAAAATAACATCGTTTAGTCAAGAAATAACAAAAAATCAATTACCTCACATAAACCCAGATAATATATATCAAATAGGAACTTTTGATTTTAAAACAGCATATTCAATAAAAGAACATGAGCAAACTTTATCTCTTCAAAATGAATTTGAAGAAATTAAGTTATTATCTTCACTCGCTTTAGACAAGTATAAACAAAAAGGATTTAATTATATCCATTTTGGTTTAATACAAATAGCCATAAAACCCTTATCAAGAACTGGTATAGACTCACCAATACTTATGTTACTAAGAGATAAAACATTATTAAAATTTGAAGATTCACTCCTTGGAGCTGTACAATCTAACTTATGTAATGGAGCAGTTTATTTCAATTGCGCTCCTAATTTCCAAGTAAGTTTACATGACCCAACTATACTCAATACTTTGGTATTAAATATTCATTTACCGGAAGCTAAATTTCAAAATGAAAGACATGGATATCTACTGCTTTACAGAATCTATTTCAAACAATCAACTTCTGAATTTAACCCAAGATGTTTATTACAAGATGATAAAGGAGAAACAACTATTTTAACCGTGCATAGTAAAGATACTCCAACTGCTACTTATACACCTAAGCAATTAAAATGGAATGAAATAACTATTCCAGAACAATGGAAAATCGATATAACTCAACCACTTAGAAATTTTGAACAAAAGAATATCTCCAAAATAATTGAAGAAAAAGACGGAAAAATATTATTACAATTTGGATCATTTAGAGAACCGTTACCACCCAGAATAAGCTTATACAGCTCAAGAGCTTCTTTTTCTGAATATCGTACCGGCCAGTCTAGTGCAGATTCAGAAGTAGAAAGTATAAATCAAAATATTAGACAAGAAAATCGAATTAAATTTAAAGCACCTATAGCAGAACCAGAACAAGAGATGTATCCAACATCTCCAACACTATCTGATTTTAAAACTATAAACACAATAACAAAAGAGTATGAAATCGATAAACAATATATTAAAGAAGATTTTTACTCAAACGACAATACAGAAAAACGAGAATGGTATTTCAAAACATTCTCTAAACAGAAAACAGAAGAATTTAGAAAAAACTGGTATAATTATATGATGTTAAAAGAAATAAATATTCCATTTTTTATATGGTTTGAGACGTATTCAATTATACATAAAATAGATTATCCGTTTAAAACAATTAATACAAGTACATCATTAAGTCAAGTATGGGAACAAGTGGATGGTAGCAAAATTAAATCAATTCATCCGCCATTAAAAGATCTAAAAATAAATACCCCAGAACGACAAATTATCGCTACACCTTTCAAAACTGGAGCTAACAAAGATGATAAAGATCCAGTAATGCTACTTGATATTAAATCAGTCTACCAACAAAATAATTATCAAAGTCAAATACTGCATACAATTTCCAAACAAATAGACAATATAGATAATAAAATAAATAACAATGAAAATAGTAAATTACAACAATATAACCAAGAATCACAACACCCTTTTGCATCTACAACTACTCCAATATTTAAACCAATAACAAGACAAGTCAAATTCGCTGAAAATGAAATCTTAAAATCAATTGCGAATAGATTAGACAAACTAGATAAAGGAAAAGGAATTAATAATATAGATGAAAATGATAACGAATCTACTCAAACATCTATGCAATCTGAAAGTGACAATAATGAAATTAATCGAATTAAAAATAAAACAATGAAGTCAAAAAAACCTTATTATCCACTACATACTCCACCAATTTATTATTTGAAGAACACCATAATTACTCTAGTCATGTATATACTGGAGAAGGCATATATGAATGGAATATTGATGGACGTTCCGAATATGAAATAATGAATTTATTCCAAGAAATGGGAATAGCTGCTATAGCATTTAAAGCTAGAGGCCATACAGATAGACAAGCATGTACTATGTTAGTAACTGGTTTCAATGGAGCATTAAAATATTGGTGGGATAATTCGTTAGACCCGATAAAACAAAACTTTATATTAAATCATGTCGAAATAAAAAGACAAGAAGATGAAGATGGATTTATTGAAGAAATAGAACAACAAAATGCTGTAGAAGTATTAATCCATACTCTAACAATGCATTTTATTGGTAACCCAGCCGAAGAATTAGAAAGTAATAAAATTATACTAACTAATTTAAGGTGTCCAACATTAGGCGATTTTAAATGGTATAAAGATATTTTTATGACAAATATATTTCTACGAAATGATTGTAATCAATCATTCTGGAAAGAAGATTTATTTCGGGATTGCCAACTTTCTTTGCAGAAAAAAGTAATCAATAAACTAAAAGAAATTTCGGGGGGGGGCAACCTATACCCTGGGATACAATTACATATGGACAACTATTTTCATTTGTTAAAAAACAAGGATTAGCAATATGTCAGGAACATAAAGATAAAAAACGTAATGATAAATTTAAATTTAGAATGAACATGGGATCATTCTGTGAACAATACGGTTATAATAATATTAATCCACCTTCAAGAATCAAAAGATTAAAATATAGACGTAGAACACATAATAATACAAAACACTATCATAAACGTAACAATTTTAATAAAAAATCAACTAGTCATTATTATGAGAAAAACAATAAAAAATATAAATCGAAACCTGTGAGTAAACAAAAATACCAGATGTGAAGTCTCCTCGATACTTCAAGACACAAAGTATTAACCTTTTTAGGGTATTAACTTTGTCGAGAGTTTGCCTGTTAACAGGGTTCGAGTTGCGTATTACTTAAGTTCTGAGAACTAAAGTCGCTAAACTTCGGATAAAATTTTGATTTTATTTATTTAAAATTTCTGAAAATACAAGAGCTTGATAAAATTACAAAAGTGCTTTTAAAACTTTAAAACTTTAACGATACAAAGCTTAGAGATTTTTAGAGAGAGTGTAGAGTGCGGAATCGCTCGTGCTCCCTTGTTTGATAGAGCTGAGTATTTATAGAGGAGAAAAGGTCTTGTGTAGTGACACGCGTTGATCAATTGTGGTGCCGACATTGCCTTGACACGTGTTGATCATTTGTGGTGCCGACATTGCTTACGTCATTGCTTACGTCTTGTCTTACGTCATTGCTTACGTCCGCCTTACGTCATTGCTTCCATTGTATAGGTCTTCAGCTATAATTATACTCTGAATTTTATTTTGCGAGTACAAGCAATATTTACACGGTAATAATACGAAAATAAAATACTGAGTCTACTAGAATATACTTTGAAAATTATATACAATACTATTAGGTTTTTTTTTTTTTTTTTTTTTTTTTTTTTTTTTTTTTTTTTTTTTTTTTTTTTTTACTTCGAATGGATCTTGACTTAATGGCCCTCCATACGGGTCTGTGTCTTGCATAACCTCGTCTTCATCGTCAGATGTGTCTAACTCCTGGGCGAGATCGGCGAGTAGTTGTTTGAGCTTGTTGTTTTTTTTGATTTAGAGGTTGAAGAACTTGTTGAAGGAGTTGGGCTTGTTGGTTTAGGAGGTTGAGTTTTTGGTGGTTGCGGATGAGCACCGTAGGCTTGAATTAATTGTCTTGGAGTAAGAAGGGGTATGGATCGAGATACTGATTGAATATCGGATTTGGTTTGGTTGATTATTTGGAAGTGTTTGGTGATATTTGTTAGGGAACATCGGTCAAGGTTGTATTTATCCCACCATTTGACACGATATTCTTTGACTAGGGAATATGGCATATCCGGTAAGGCTAGTTTGAGTGTAAAATGCCAAGAACATATCCATGGAATTCCCATGTCAATGTGGAAAGAGATTTTTGAGTAAGGGCCAATTTTTTGGTTGGGTAACTGTTTGAGATAGTAAGGTAAAGAGGCTTTGGTTATTTCTGTTGGGTAGATTTGATCATTAGGTCCAAACCAGTACCACCATTCGCAAAACCATCCAGGAATAGTTTTGGGGCAGTTATGGTCAAAGGATATGAACCACGAATGGTCAAATGGTCTGAGGTAGAATGCCCTGTAGACAGCGTATTGGTAATCCATATAAGAGTATCCTTGAATATGGTAGCCAGGGTTTGAAAATGGGCGGATAGTATGGATATGGGTAAAACCAAGTTCTTGAGTAGAGTAGATACGTAGTATTTTACAGGTTGAATAGGCTATCTGGTTAGGATTGGATTTATCTGGGTAATGAGTAATCTCTGCAGATTTAGAGTCTACTAGAATATACTCGTAAAAGGTACGGTTTTTGGTTATATTATCGGTTGGGTAAAGACTATCTTCATAGAAGATTCTTTGGATAAAGTTTTGGAGTTCTTTAAGGGTGATTGGTTTGGTAAATTGGGTGGTCATCAGGTGCTGATGGTATGGTTTAAGGAAGTAAGTTGATTTTTGGGTAGTATTTTGGGCTTCTTTTGGAGTGGATGTTGAAGCCTGGGTTTTGGCTTCTGAAGCGACTGCTTTTGAGTAAGTTAAGGGTGGAAACTCGGCAAGAGCCGAAAAGGTGTTTTGAATAGTCAAGGGTTTTCCTTGAAGGTGAGGTTGATTCTTGATATAATCCGATGCCGTCATCGGTTTCTTGCTTTTCGAGTCACTCATCTTGAACATATTTTTGTTAAGTATCCGAAGATTTACCCTGTAAATATTCTCGGGTTAGAAAATCGGGTAAAGAATTATTCTCTCCTTTTATATATTGTATTTCAAAATCAAAAACTGATAAAATCGCTTGCCATCTGGCAAATATTTGTTTTGAAACAAGATTTTTAACATCTTTTTGTAAAATTTCTTTGGCCGACTTGCAGTCAACACGCAATAAAAATTTTTTATTTATCAAATCATCTTGAAACTTTGAAATGCAATTGACAATGGAAAGGACTTCTTTTTTGACAGTAGAATAGTTTTTCTGTGGTCCTGTCCAGACACCTGAGTGGAACCTAACTATAGACTCTTGGTGGGACTTTGGGAGTTTTTGCTTTAAAATTCCTCCATAACCTATTTCTGAGGCATCAGTTTCTACTATCATATCTGCTTCTGGGTTAGGTATAGCTAAACAAGGAAGAGATTTGACCTTTTCTTTAACCTGTTGAACTAATTGGGTATGTTTACTTGTCCAAGGTTTAGGATTTTTTTGAAGGCGTTGGAATAATGGTTGTATGGTTTTCCTAAGGTTTGGTAGGAAATCAGAAACGTAATTTAGGCATCCTAAAAATCTTTGTAATTGGGTTTTTTCGCGTAATTCATCTGGAAATTTATTAGCAAATTCTATTGATCTTGATATAGGTGTAATGGTACCTTGGTATATGTTATGTCCTAGAAATCTTATTTGTGTTTGGAATAAGGCTATTTTCTTGGCTGATAAGACTAAGCCATGTTTTTTAACTATGTTCAAAAATATATATAAATGATTTATATGCTGGTCTATTGATGTTGAGTATACAAGTACGTCATCAATATACACAATTGTAAATTTTGAATAATTATTAAATATGTCGTTCATTATATGTTGAAATTCAGAAGGTGCATTTTTAAGACCAAAGGGCATTACGTTCCATTCATAATGACCAAATGGTACTGTAAATGCTGTTTTGTATTTATCTTTTCAGCAATCTGGATTTGCCAAAATCCACTTTTCATATCAAATTTTGAATAGATTTTTGCATTGTATAATCGTTTCAATAAATCTCTTTTATTTGGTATTGGGTATCGAATCCATTGTAATACATCATTGAGTGGTTTATAGTTGATTACTAATCGTGGTACTCCTCGTTCTTTTTCGGCTTGATTATTTACATAAAAGGCTGAACAACTCCAAGGAGATTTAGATTGTCTGATTAATTTTTTGTTTAGTAAGTCGTTTATTTCTTGTTTACAATGCTCTAGTAATTCTTTATTCATTTGTATTGGTCTTGCTTTGGTTGGTATATTTTTCTCATTAAATTCTTTTATATAGGGAAGTTCAACTGTATGTTGTTTTCTTTCCCAAAAGGCATTTGGAAGATCGGAGCATACCTGATTTAATAAATCTTTCTCTATCGATTTAATTTTATCTATTATATATGGTGTTTTAAGTTGTTCTTCTATTTTTTTGTAATTGATTTCATCTTGTAAATATTGAATGTGATTTTGTTTTCCTTTTATTAAGTTAATTGTTTTACTAATTGTATTTTGTTGCAAGTTTAAAATTTCTTTAGTTTTCATTGGTGATAAAAATTTAAACATTAATTTGGTTCCTACAACTTTGGTGGTGATTCCTGTTTCAGTTACTTTGAATGGATATATTTGTGTAAAAAATGGAGTTCCTAATATAACTTCTTGAGTTAGATTTTTTACTAAAATAAATTGATTTTTAAAACAATATCCATGGTTGCATATTTTTGCACTTGGTAATTTATATTGTACCTTTAAATTACTACCATTAGCTCCACTTAAACGTTCAGTAGTTTTTTCATAATATTTTGTAGGTATTATGCCTTCTCTAATGCAATTATAATCTGCACCGGAATCCATAAGTGCTATTATATCTATTCTAAAATCATGTCCAATATGTAAAGTAATATTTGTATACCATTTCTGATAATTGATTTTATTGATTATTTGTATGTAATTATCATTATCAGGTGATTCCATTTCCTTATTTTTTTCTAGGTCTTGACTGTTTGATGATTCTGGAGAATTATTTCTTGATTCGATTACTGATAATCTTGCGTTTAACTGTAAGTGATTTAATTCCTGTTTATTAATTGCTAGTTGTAATTCTTTAATTTGATTTTTTATTTGTTTAACTTCATTTTGTAATTCACCGGTGGTGACTTGTTTAAATAAGTTCTGAGTTGGATATTTTTCAAATATTTTATTTAAATTGAAAGGTTGAGGTGAGGATAAATGATTTTCTTGATATACTATTTCCTTTAGCTTTATTAAATATTCTTTTTTAGTTTCTGGATCATCAATTTTGTCTATTATGTCTAATAGGAATTTTTTATCGGTTTCTTTAGTTATTACATTGATCATTTTACAATTACATAAATTATCTGATAATTCTTGCAATTCAGCTGAAGAATCACTTGAATTTCCTATTTCATTTATTGAGTATTCGCTATCTGTTTCTTCTGATAATTCCGATTCTGAAATTAATAATTTTGTTAGTTTTTCTTGAATATCTCGTTGGTTTTGAAATATTTCATTTATTTTCTTTTTCATTTTACATTCTGTGGACTTATGTCCAGGTCTTTTACAATTCCAACATACTATTTTTTGTTTACTCACAGGTTTCGATTTATATTTTTTATCGTTTTTCTCATAATAATGACTAGTTGATTTTTTATTAAAATTGTTATGTTTATGATAGTGTTTTGTATTATTATGTGTTCTACGTCTATATTTTAATCTTTTGATTCTTGAAGGTGGATTAATATTATTATAACCGTATTGTTCACAGAATGATCCCATGTTCATTCTAAATTTAAATTTATCATTACGTTTTTTATCTTTATGTTCCTGACATATTGCTAATCCTTGTTTTTTAACAAATGAAAATAGTTGTCCATATGTAATTGTATCCCAGGGTATAGGTTGTTCCCCCGAAATTTCTTTTAGTTTATTGATTACTTTTTTTGCAAAGAAAGTTGGCAATCCCGAAATAAATCTTTCTTTCCAGAATGATTGATTACAATCATTTCGTAGAAATATATTTGTCATAAAAATATCTTTATACCATTTAAAATCGCCTAATGTTGGACACCTTAAATTAGTTAGTATAATTTTATTACTTTCTAATTCTTCGGCTGGGTTACCAATAAAATGCATTGTTAGAGTATGGATTAATACTTCTACAGCATTTTGTTGTTCTATTTCTACAAAACCGGGAGCTTCGTGTCACTACCAGCCGATATCCACTTCCCATCAAAAGATGGTTGCCAAGAACATCCGCAAAAGGTAAACTGGATGTGACGCCGAGAAACCCGCACGACGTAACAACCTGCGCGTACCTCCGTTTCAGTTCAAAGCCGCAAGGTGTCGATGCCCATGGGCGACACTCACACCTTGCTCAACTCGGGACAGCCTAGGCGGATCCATGCTTTCCAACGAAGCACGACCATCCAACCTAGGCGGGTGGAATCGATGCCCATGGGGACATCTCGGTATTTCAGGCGCATTCCGAATATACCGCCACCCACGGCCTAGGAGAATCCATGTCAGCCCATGTCATGACACGCCCATTCTCTTCGGCGACGGGGTGAAACGATGCCCGTGGGGACATCTCGGTATACCATGCGCTTTCCCAATATACCGCCACCCCAAGGCCTCGAAGAATCCATGTCATCCCACGCATGACACGCCCATTCTCCGCGACCACTCAGCAATTTTTGTCCGAGAACTGCTGAAAAAACTCAAAAACTGCGACAAAACCGATCGCCGGAAAAGTCGCCGGAAAATTTTTCCGGCGATAATTCCGGCGGTCGGACGGTCGGACAGTCTGTCGGTCATGCCACCCGATAATATCCCTCGATCGCTACCCACGTCCGGAACCGAGTAGGGAGGTACCCTCGGTCTGCCCAGACTTCACCAACACCCACCCCCCTATATAGCTTTTTGTCCATTTTTGGGTCTGGCACCAGTGGAGATGCAAATGTCTGAGGAGTCACTGGTGCCAAAAAAAAAAAAATACTTGGAATTTTGTTCTGATTTTTTGCATGCTTCATAAGGATAGTGAATCCTATTTTCTGGTAAATTTTCGTAATTTTAGGAGACCTCTAGCTAGGTCTTTCGAGCTAAACCAACATCGGATGATCATGGCCTAGCCCGGGCTCCGTGGGCACATTTGATGCAAGCTTGACATCCTACACTCTTTATTGATGTATTTTAAGACTTTCGATCGTAAAAAAATGCATCCCGTACGATGATTTTCAAAAGTTGGTTCGGCACATACTATTTCCTCGGCCAGCCGGACGTCCGGATGCGTACTGATCGGCGATCCATCGTACTGATCGATGTTTTTTCGAGGATTCCACGAACGTTACTCTTTATTGATGCATTTTAAGACTTTCGATCGTAAAAAACTTCATCCTGTACGATGATTTTCAAAAGTTGGTTCGCGACTTAGTATTTCCTCGGCCATCCGGACGTCCGGATGCGTACTGATCGACGATCCATCGTACTGATCGATTCTTTTTCGAGGATTTCACGAACGTTACTCTTTCGATCGTAAAAAACATCATCCCGTACGATGATTTTCAAAAGTTGGTTCGGCACATACTATTTCCTCGGCCATCCGGACGTCCGGGTGCGTACTGATCGACGATCCATCGTACTGATCGATTTTTTTTCGAGGATTTCACAAACGTTACTCTTTATTGATGTATTTTAAGACTTTCGATCGTAAAAAACTTCATCCCGTACGATGATTTTCAAAAGTTGGTTCGGCACATACTATTTCCTCGGCCATCCGGACGTCCGGGTGCGTACTGATCAATAAACCGGACGTCCGGATGCATACTGATCGACGATCCATCGTACTGATCGATCCTTTTTCGAGGATTTCACGAACGTTACTCTTTATTGATCGGCGTCACATCCAGTTTACCTTTTGCGGATGTTCTTGGCAACCATCTTTTGATGGGAAGTGGATATCGGCTGGATGTGAAGTCTCCTCGATACTTCAAGACACAAAGTATTAACCTTTTTAGGGTATTAACTTTTGTCGAGAGTTGCCTGTTAACAGGGTTCGAGTTGCTTATTACTTAAGTTCTGAGAACTAAAGTCGCTAAACTTCGGATAAAATTTTGATTTTATTTATTTAAAATTTCTGAAAATACAAGAGCTTGATAAAATTACAAAAGTGCTTTTAAAACTTTAAAACTTTTAACGATACAAAGCTTAGAGATTTTTAGAGAGAGTGTAGAGTGCGGAATCGCTCGTGCTCCCTTGTTTGATAGAGCTGAGTATTTATAGAGGAGAAAAGGTCTTGTGTAGTGACACGCGTTGATCAATTGTGGTGCCGACATTGCCTTGACACGTGTTGATCATTTGTGGTGCCGACATTGCTTACGTCATTGCTTACGTCTTGTCTTACGTCATTGCTTACGTCCGCCTTACGTCATTGCTTCCATTGTATAGGTCTTCAGCTATAATTATACTCTGAATTTTATTTTGCGAGTACAAGCAATATTTACACGGTAATAATACGAAAATAAAATACTGAGTCTACTAGAATATACTTTGAAAATTATATACAATACTATTAGGGTTTTTTTTTTTTTTTTTTTTTTTTTTTTTTTTTTTTTTTTTATACTTCGAATGGATCTTGACTTAATGGCCCTCCATACGGGTCTGTGTCTTGCATAACCTCGTCTTCATCGTCAGATGTGTCTACAAATAATCAATAAAATCAATTATCAGCAATGGTATACAAATATTACTTTACATATTGGACATGATTTTAGAATAGATATAATAGCACTTATGGATTCCGGTGCAGATTATAATTGCATTAGAGAAGGCATAATACCTACAAAATATTATGAAAAAACTACTGAACGTTTAAGTGGAGCTAATGGTAGTAATTTAAAGGTACAATATAAATTACCAAGTGCAAAAATATGCAACCATGGATATTGTTTTAAAAATCAATTTATTTTAGTAAAAAATCTAACTCAAGAAGTTATATTAGGAACTCCATTTTTTACACAAATATATCCATTCAAAGTAACTGAAACAGGAATCACCACCAAAGTTGTAGGAACCAAATTAATGTTTAAATTTTTATCACCAATGAAAACTAAAGAAATTTTAAACTTGCAACAAAATACAATTAGTAAAACAATTAACTTAATAAAAGGAAAACAAAATCACATTCAATATTTACAAGATGAAATCAATTACAAAAAAATAGACGAACAACTTAAAACACCATATATAATAGATAAAATTAAATCGATAGAGAAAGATTTATTAAATCAGGTATGCTCCGATCTTCCAAATGCCTTTTGGGAAAGAAAACAACATACAGTTGAACTTCCCTATATAAAAGAATTTAATGAGAAAAATATACCAACCAAAGCAAGACCAATACAAATGAATAAAGAATTACTAGAGCATTGTAAACAAGAAATAAACGACTTACTAAACAAAAAATTAATCAGACAATCTAAATCTCCTTGGAGTTGTTCAGCCTTTTATGTAAATAATCAAGCCGAAAAAGAACGAGGAGTACCACGATTAGTAATCAACTATAAACCACTCAATGATGTATTACAATGGATTCGATACCCAATACCAAATAAAAGAGATTTATTGAAACGATTATACAATGCAAAAATCTATTCAAAATTTGATATGAAAAGTGGATTTTGGCAAATCCAGATTGCTGAAAAAGATAAATACAAAACAGCATTTACAGTACCATTTGGTCATTATGAATGGAACGTAATGCCCTTTGGTCTTAAAAATGCACCTTCTGAATTTCAACATATAATGAACGACATATTTAATAATTATTCAAAATTTACAATTGTGTATATTGATGACGTACTTGTATACTCAACATCAATAGACCAGCATATAAATCATTTATATACATTTTTGAACATAGTTAAAAAAACATGGCTTAGTCTTATCAGCCAAGAAAATAGCCTTATTCCAAACACAAATAAGATTTCTAGGACATAACATATACCAAGGTACCATTACACCTATATCAAGATCAATAGAATTTGCTAATAAATTTCCAGATGAATTACGCGAAAAAACCCAATTACAAAGATTTTTAGGATGCCTAAATTACGTTTCTGATTTCCTACCAAACCTTAGGAAAACCATACAACCATTATTCCAACGCCTTCAAAAAAATCCTAAACCTTGGACAAGTAAACATACCCAATTAGTTCAACAGGTTAAAGAAAAGGTCAAATCTCTTCCTTGTTTAGCTATACCTAACCCAGAAGCAGATATGATAGTAGAAACTGATGCCTCAGAAATAGGTTATGGAGGAATTTTAAAGCAAAAACTCCCAAAGTCCCACCAAGAGTCTATAGTTAGGTTCCACTCAGGTGTCTGGACAGGACCACAGAAAAACTATTCTACTGTCAAAAAAGAAGTCCTTTCCATTGTCAATTGCATTTCAAAGTTTCAAGATGATTTGATAAATAAAAAATTTTTATTGCGTGTTGACTGCAAGTCGGCCAAAGAAATTTTACAAAAAGATGTTAAAAATCTTGTTTCAAAACAAATATTTGCCAGATGGCAAGCGATTTTATCAGTTTTTGATTTTGAAATACAATATATAAAAGGAGAGAATAATTCTTTACCCGATTTTCTAACCCGAGAATATTTACAGGGTAAATCTTCGGATACTTAACAAAAATATATTCAAGATGAGTGACTCGAAAAGCAAGAAACCGATGACGGCATCGGATTATATCAAGAATCAACCTCACCTTCAAGGAAAACCCTTGACTATTCAAAACACCTTTTCGGCTCTTGCCGAGTTTCCACCCTTAACTTACTCAAAAGCAGTCGCTTCAGAAGCCAAAACCCAGGCTTCAACATCCACTCCAAAAGAAGCCCAAAATACTACCCAAAAATCAACTTACTTCCTTAAACCATACCATCAGCACCTGATGACCACCCAATTTACCAAACCAATCACCCTTAAAGAACTCCAAAACTTTATCCAAAGAATCTTCTATGAAGATAGTCTTTACCCAACCGATAATATAACCAAAAACCGTACCTTTTACGAGTATATTCTAGTAGACTCTAAATCTGCAGAGATTACTCATTACCCAGATAAATCCAATCCTAACCAGATAGCCTATTCAACCTGTAAAATACTACGTATCTACTCTACTCAAGAACTTGGTTTTACCCATATCCATACTATCCGCCCATTTTCAAACCCTGGCTACCATATTCAAGGATACTCTTATATGGATTACCAATACGCTGTCTACAGGGCATTCTACCTCAGACCATTTGACCATTCGTGGTTCATATCCTTTGACCATAACTGCCCCAAAACTATTCCTGGATGGTTTTGCGAATGGTGGTACTGGTTTGGACCTAATGATCAAATCTACCCAACAGAAATAACCAAAGCCTCTTTACCTTACTATCTCAAACAGTTACCCAACCAAAAAATTGGCCCTTACTCAAAAATCTCTTTCCACATTGACATGGGAATTCCATGGATATGTTCTTGGCATTTTACACTCAAACTAGCCTTACCGGATATGCCATATTCCCTAGTCAAAGAATATCGTGTCAAATGGTGGGATAAATACAACCTTGACCGATGTTCCCTAACAAATATCACCAAACACTTCCAAATAATCAACCAAACCAAATCCGATATTCAATCAGTATCTCGATCCATACCCCTTCTTACTCCAAGACAATTAATTCAAGCCTACGGTGCTCATCCGCAACCACCAAAAACTCAACCTCCTAAACCAACAAGCCCAACTCCTTCAACAAGTTCTTCAACCTCTAAATCAAAAAAAAAACAACAAGCTCAAACAACTACTCGCCGATCTCGCCCAGGAGTTAGACACATCTGACGATGAAGACGAGGTTATGCAAGACACAGACCCGTATGGAGGGCCATTAAGTCAAGATCCATTCGAAGTATAAAAAAAAAAAAAAAAAAAAAAAAAAAAAAAAAAAAAAAAAAAAAAAAAAACCTAATAGTATTGTATATAATTTTCAAAGTATATTCTAGTAGACTCAGTATTTTATTTTCGTATTATTACCGTGTAAATATTGCTTGTACTCGCAAAATAAAATTCAGAGTATAATTATAGCTGAAGACCTATACAATGGAAGCAATGACGTAAGGCGGACGTAAGCAATGACGTAAGACAAGACGTAAGCAATGACGTAAGCAATGTCGGCACCACAAATGATCAACACGTGTCAAGGCAATGTCGGCACCACAATTGATCAACGCGTGTCACTACACAAGACCTTTTCTCCTCTATAAATACTCAGCTCTATCAAACAAGGGAGCACGAGCGATTCCGCACTCTACACTCTCTCTAAAAATCTCTAAGCTTTGTATCGTTAAAAGTTTTAAAGTTTTAAAAGCACTTTTGTAATTTTATCAAGCTCTTGTATTTTCAGAAATTTTAAATAAATAAAATCAAAATTTTATCCGAAGTTTAGCGACTTTAGTTCTCAGAACTTAAGTAATACGCAACTCGAACCCTGTTAACAGGCAACTCTCGACAAAAGTTAATACCCTAAAAAGGTTAATACTTTGTGTCTTGAAGTATCGAGGAGACTTCACATCTGGTATCAGAGCTAAAAGATCTTTTATTTAAAGTTTTCAAAACGTGGTTTTCTTAAACATAAATCAGTTTAAACCCTTCTTAGATAGATCCCTACCTCTCTACCGAAACACTGTTACTGTTGGTGTTCCAGGCAGCAAGTCCTAGAAGAGGCAGTGAGACCGTTGGCAAGCCGCAGTTGTGTCATAGTAGAACCGGTTAGTATCCTTCTAAGCATGTGTTTAAACCGATTTTAAGTCATGGCATCCTCGTTTAGGAAACTTTTTAAACCAAAATCTATATCAACTTCTGCATCCCATACAACAATTAATTCAAGAGAAATTATGTCAAAAATAACATCCTTTAGTCAAGAAATAACAAAAAATCAATTACCTCACATAAACCCAGATAATATATATCAAATAGGAACTTTTGATTTTAAAACTGCATATTCAATAAAAGAACATGAGCAAACTTTATCTCTTCAAAATGAATTTGAAGAAATTAAGTTATTATCTTCACTCGCTTTAGACAAGTATAAACAAAAAGGATTTAATTATATCCATTTTGGTTTAATACAAATAGCCATAAAACCCTTATCAAGAACTGGTATAGACTCACCAATACTTATGTTACTAAGAGATAAAACATTATTAAAATTTGAAGATTCGCTCCTTGGAGCTGTACAATCTAACTTATGTAATGGAGCAGTTTATTTCAATTGCGCTCCTAATTTCCAAGTAAGTTTACATGACCCAACTATACTCAATACTTTGGTATTAAATATTCATTTACCGGAAGCTAAATTTCAAAATGAAAGACATGGATATCTACTGCTTTACAGAATCTATTTCAAACAATCAACTTCTGAATTTAACCCAAGATGTTTATTACAAGATGATAAAGGAGAAACAACTATTTTAACCGTGCATAGTAAAGATACTCCAACTGCTACTTATACACCTAAGCAATTAAAATGGAATGAAATAACTATTCCAGAACAATGGAAAATCGATATAACTCAACCACTTAGAAATTTTGAACAAAAGAATATCTCCAAAATAATTGAAGAAAAAGACGGAAAAATATTATTACAATTTGGATCATTTAGAGAACCGTTACCACCCAGAATAAGCTTATACAGCTCAAGAGCTTCTTTTTCTGAATATCGTACCGGCCAGTCTAGTGCAGATTCAGAAGTAGAAAGTATTAATCAAAATATTAGACAAGAAAATCCAATTAAATTTAAAGCACCTATAGCAGAACCAGAACAAGAGATGTATCCAACATCTCCAACACTATCTGATTTTAAAACTATAAACACAATAACAAAAGAGTATGAAATCGATAAACAATATATTAAAGAAGATTTTTACTCAAACGACAATACAGAAAAACGAGAATGGTATTTCAAAACATTCTCTAAACAGAAAACAGAAGAATTTAGAAAAAACTGGTATAATTATATGATGTTAAAAGAAATAAATATTCCATTTTTTATATGGTTTGAGACGTATTCAATTATACATAAAATAGATTATCCGTTTAAAACAATTAATACAAGTACATCATTAAGTCAAGTATGGGAACAAGTGGATGGTAGCAAAATTAAATCAATTCATCCGCCATTAAAAGATCTAAAAATAAATACCCCAGAACGACAAATAATCGCTACACCTTTCAAAACAGGAGCTAACAAAGATGATAAAGATCCAGTAATGCTACTTGATATTAAATCAGTCTACCAACAAAATAATTATCAAAGTCAAATACTGCATACAATTTCCAAACAAATAGACAATATAGATAATAAAATAAATAACAATGAAAATAGTAAATTACAACAATATAACCAAGAATCACAACACCCTTTTGCACTCTACACTCTCTCTAAAAATCTCTAAGCTTTGTATCGTTAAAAGTTTTAAAGTTTTAAAAGCACTTTTGTAATTTTATCAAGCTCTTGTATTTTCAGAAATTTTAAATAAATAAAATCAAAATTTTATCCGAAGTTTAGCGACTTTAGTTCTCAGAACTTAAGTAATACGCAACTCGAACCCTGTTAACAGGCAACTCTCGACAAAAGTTAATACCCTAAAAAGGTTAATACTTTGTGTCTTGAAGTATCGAGGAGACTTCACATCTTAAAATGTTAACAGGTATATTCTAGTAGACTCAGTATTTTATTTTCGTATTATTACCGTGTAAATATTGCTTGTACTCGCAAAATAAAATTCAGAGTATAATTATAGCTGAAGACCTATACAATGGAAGCAATGACGTAAGGCGGACGTAAGCAATGACGTAAGACAAGACGTAAGCAATGACGTAAGCAATGTCGGCACCACAAATGATCAACACGTGTCAAGGCAATGTCGGCACCACAATTGATCAACGCGTGTCACTACACAAGACCTTTTCTCCTCTATAAATACTCAGCTCTATCAAACAAGGGAGCACGAGCGATTCCGCACTCTACACTCTCTCTAAAAATCTCTAAGCTTTGTATCGTTAAAAGTTTTAAAGTTTTAAAAGCACTTTTGTAATTTTATCAAGCTCTTGTATTTTCAGAAATTTTAAATAAATAAAATCAAAATTTTATCCGAAGTTTAGCGACTTTAGTTCTCAGAACTTAAGTAATACGCAACTCGAACCCTGTTAACAGGCAACTCTCGACAAAAGTTAATACCCTAAAAAGGTTAATACTTTGTGTCTTGAAGTATCGAGGAGACTTCACATCTGGTATCAGATGCTAAAAGATCTTTTATTTAAAATTTTCAAAACGCGGTTTTCTTAAACATAAATCAGTTTAAACCCTTCTTAGATAGATCCCTACCTCTCTACCGAAACACTGTTACTGTTGGTGTTCCAGGCAGCAAGTCCTAGAAGAGGCAGTGAGACCGTTGGCAAGCCGCAGTTGTGTCATAGTAGAACCGGTTAGTATCCTTCTAAGCATGTGTTTAAACCGATTTTAAGTCATGGCATCCTCGTTTAGGAAACTTTTTAAACCAAAATCTATATCAACTTCTGCATCCCATACAACAATTAATTCAAGAGAAATTATGTCAAAAATAACATCCTTTAGTCAAGAAATAACAAAAAATCAATTACCTCACATAAACCCAGATAATATATATCAAATAGGAACTTTTGATTTTAAAACTGCATATTCAATAAAAGAACATGAGCAAACTTTATCTCTTCAAAATGAATTTGAAGAAATTAAGTTATTATCTTCACTCGCTTTAGACAAGTATAAACAAAAAGGATTTAATTATATCCATTTTGGTTTAATACAAATAGCCATAAAACCCTTATCAAGAACTGGTATAGACTCACCAATACTTATGTTACTAAGAGATAAAACATTATTAAAATTTGAAGATTCGCTCCTTGGAGCTGTACAATCTAACTTATGTAATGGAGCAGTTTATTTCAATTGCGCTCCTAATTTCCAAGTAAGTTTACATGACCCAACTATACTCAATACTTTGGTATTAAATATTCATTTACCGGAAGCTAAATTTCAAAATGAAAGACATGGATATCTACTGCTTTACAGAATCTATTTCAAACAATCAACTTCTGAATTTAACCCAAGATGTTTATTACAAGATGATAAAGGAGAAACAACTATTTTAACCGTGCATAGTAAAGATACTCCAACTGCTACTTATACACCTAAGCAATTAAAATGGAATGAAATAACTATTCCAGAACAATGGAAAATCGATATAACTCAACCACTTAGAAATTTTGAACAAAAGAATATCTCCAAAATAATTGAAGAAAAAGACGGAAAAATATTATTACAATTTGGATCATTTAGAGAACCGTTACCACCCAGAATAAGCTTATACAGCTCAAGAGCTTCTTTTTCTGAATATCGTACCGGCCAGTCTAGTGCAGATTCAGAAGTAGAAAGTATTAATCAAAATATTAGACAAGAAAATCCAATTAAATTTAAAGCACCTATAGCAGAACCAGAACAAGAGATGTATCCAACATCTCCAACACTATCTGATTTTAAAACTATAAACACAATAACAAAAGAGTATGAAATCGATAAACAATATATTAAAGAAGATTTTTACTCAAACGACAATACAGAAAAACGAGAATGGTATTTCAAAACATTCTCTAAACAGAAAACAGAAGAATTTAGAAAAAACTGGTATAATTATATGATGTTAAAAGAAATAAATATTCCATTTTTTATATGGTTTGAGACGTATTCAATTATACATAAAATAGATTATCCGTTTAAAACAATTAATACAAGTACATCATTAAGTCAAGTATGGGAACAAGTGGATGGTAGCAAAATTAAATCAATTCATCCGCCATTAAAAGATCTAAAAATAAATACCCCAGAACGACAAATAATCGCTACACCTTTCAAAACAGGAGCTAACAAAGATGATAAAGATCCAGTAATGCTACTTGATATTAAATCAGTCTACCAACAAAATAATTATCAAAGTCAAATACTGCATACAATTTCCAAACAAATAGACAATATAGATAATAAAATAAATAACAATGAAAATAGTAAATTACAACAATATAACCAAGAATCACAACACCCTTTTGCACTCTACACTCTCTCTAAAAATCTCTAAGCTTTGTATCGTTAAAAGTTTTAAAGTTTTAAAAGCACTTTTGTAATTTTATCAAGCTCTTGTATTTTCAGAAATTTTAAATAAATAAAATCAAAATTTTATCCGAAGTTTAGCGACTTTAGTTCTCAGAACTTAAGTAATACGCAACTCGAACCCTGTTAACAGGCAACTCTCGACAAAAGTTAATACCCTAAAAAGGTTAATACTTTGTGTCTTGAAGTATCGAGGAGACTTCACATCTTAAAATGTTAACAGGTATATTCTAGTAGACTCAGTATTTTATTTTCGTATTATTACCGTGTAAATATTGCTTGTACTCGCAAAATAAAATTCAGAGTATAATTATAGCTGAAGACCTATACAATGGAAGCAATGACGTAAGGCGGACGTAAGCAATGACGTAAGACAAGACGTAAGCAATGACGTAAGCAATGTCGGCACCACAAATGATCAACACGTGTCAAGGCAATGTCGGCACCACAATTGATCAACGCGTGTCACTACACAAGACCTTTTCTCCTCTATAAATACTCAGCTCTATCAAACAAGGGAGCACGAGCGATTCCGCACTCTACACTCTCTCTAAAAATCTCTAAGCTTTGTATCGTTAAAAGTTTTAAAGTTTTAAAAGCACTTTTGTAATTTTATCAAGCTCTTGTATTTTCAGAAATTTTAAATAAATAAAATCAAAATTTTATCCGAAGTTTAGCGACTTTAGTTCTCAGAACTTAAGTAATACGCAACTCGAACCCTGTTAACAGGCAACTCTCGACAAAAGTTAATACCCTAAAAAGGTTAATACTTTGTGTCTTGAAGTATCGAGGAGACTTCACATCTGGTATCAGATGCTAAAAGATCTTTTATTTAAAGTTTTCAAAACGCGGTTTTCTTAAACATAAATCAGTTTAAACCCTTCTTAGATAGATCCCTACCTCTCTACCGAAACACTGTTACTGTTGGTGTTCCAGGCAGCAAGTCCTAGAAGAGGCAGTGAGACCGTTGGCAAGCCGCAGTTGTGTCATAGTAGAACCGGTTAGTATCCTTCTAAGCATGTGTTTAAACCGATTTTAAGTCATGGCATCCTCGTTTAGGAAACTTTTTAAACCAAAATCTATATCAACTTCTGCATCCCATACAACAATTAATTCAAGAGAAATTATGTCAAAAATAACATCCTTTAGTCAAGAAATAACAAAAAATCAATTACCTCACATAAACCCAGATAATATATATCAAATAGGAACTTTTGATTTTAAAACTGCATATTCAATAAAAGAACATGAGCAAACTTTATCTCTTCAAAATGAATTTGAAGAAATTAAGTTATTATCTTCACTCGCTTTAGACAAGTATAAACAAAAAGGATTTAATTATATCCATTTTGGTTTAATACAAATAGCCATAAAACCCTTATCAAGAACTGGTATAGACTCACCAATACTTATGTTACTAAGAGATAAAACATTATTAAAATTTGAAGATTCGCTCCTTGGAGCTGTACAATCTAACTTATGTAATGGAGCAGTTTATTTCAATTGCGCTCCTAATTTCCAAGTAAGTTTACATGACCCAACTATACTCAATACTTTGGTATTAAATATTCATTTACCGGAAGCTAAATTTCAAAATGAAAGACATGGATATCTACTGCTTTACAGAATCTATTTCAAACAATCAACTTCTGAATTTAACCCAAGATGTTTATTACAAGATGATAAAGGAGAAACAACTATTTTAACCGTGCATAGTAAAGATACTCCAACTGCTACTTATACACCTAAGCAATTAAAATGGAATGAAATAACTATTCCAGAACAATGGAAAATCGATATAACTCAACCACTTAGAAATTTTGAACAAAAGAATATCTCCAAAATAATTGAAGAAAAAGACGGAAAAATATTATTACAATTTGGATCATTTAGAGAACCGTTACCACCCAGAATAAGCTTATACAGCTCAAGAGCTTCTTTTTCTGAATATCGTACCGGCCAGTCTAGTGCAGATTCAGAAGTAGAAAGTATTAATCAAAATATTAGACAAGAAAATCCAATTAAATTTAAAGCACCTATAGCAGAACCAGAACAAGAGATGTATCCAACATCTCCAACACTATCTGATTTTAAAACTATAAACACAATAACAAAAGAGTATGAAATCGATAAACAATATATTAAAGAAGATTTTTACTCAAACGACAATACAGAAAAACGAGAATGGTATTTCAAAACATTCTCTAAACAGAAAACAGAAGAATTTAGAAAAAACTGGTATAATTATATGATGTTAAAAGAAATAAATATTCCATTTTTTATATGGTTTGAGACGTATTCAATTATACATAAAATAGATTATCCGTTTAAAACAATTAATACAAGTACATCATTAAGTCAAGTATGGGAACAAGTGGATGGTAGCAAAATTAAATCAATTCATCCGCCATTAAAAGATCTAAAAATAAATACCCCAGAACGACAAATAATCGCTACACCTTTCAAAACAGGAGCTAACAAAGATGATAAAGATCCAGTAATGCTACTTGATATTAAATCAGTCTACCAACAAAATAATTATCAAAGTCAAATACTGCATACAATTTCCAAACAAATAGACAATATAGATAATAAAATAAATAACAATGAAAATAGTAAATTACAACAATATAACCAAGAATCACAACACCCTTTTGCATCTACAACTACTCCAATATTTAAACCAATAACAAGACAAGTCAAATTCGCTGAAAATGAAATCTTAAAATCAATTGCTAATAGATTAGACAAACTAGATAAAGGAAAAGGAATTAATAATATAGATGAAAATGATAACGAATCTACTCAAACATCTATGCAATCTGAAAGTGACAATAATGAAATTAATCGAATTAAAAATAAAACAATGAAGTCAAAAAAACCTTATTATCCACGACATACTCCACCAAATTTATTATTTGAAGAACACCATAATTACTCTAGTCATGTATATACTGGAGAAGGCATATATGAATGGAATATTGATGGACGTTCCGAATATGAAATAATGAATTTATTCCAAGAAATGGGAATAGCTGCTATAGCATTTAAAGCTAGAGGCCATACAGATAGACAAGCATGTACTATGTTAGTAACTGGTTTCAATGGAGCATTAAAATATTGGTGGGATAATTCGCTAGACCCGATAAAACAAAACTTTATATTAAATCATGTCGAAATAAAAAGACAAGAAGATGAAGATGGATTTATTGAAGAAATAGAACAACAAAATGCTGTAGAAGTATTAATCCATACTCTAACAATGCATTTTATTGGTAACCCAGCCGAAGAATTAGAAAGTAATAAAATTATACTAACTAATTTAAGGTGTCCAACATTAGGCGATTTTAAATGGTATAAAGATATTTTTATGACAAATATATTTCTACGAAATGATTGTAATCAATCATTCTGGAAAGAAAGATTTATTTCGGGATTGCCAACTTTCTTTGCAAAAAAAGTAATCAATAAACTAAAAGAAATTTCGGGGGGGCAACCTATACCCTGGGATACAATTACATATGGACAACTATTTTCATTTGTTAAAAAACAAGGATTAGCAATATGTCAGGAACATAAAGATAAAAAACGTAATGATAAATTTAAATTTAGAATGAACATGGGATCATTCTGTGAACAATACGGTTATAATAATATTAATCCACCTTCAAGAATCAAAAGATTAAAATATAGACGTAGAACACATAATAATACAAAACACTATCATAAACATAACAATTTTAATAAAAAATCAACTAGTCATTATTATGAGAAAAACGATAAAAAATATAAATCGAAACCTGTGAGTAAACAAAAATACCAGATGTGAAGTCTCCTCGATACTTCAAGACACAAAGTATTAACCTTTTTAGGGTATTAACTTTTGTCGAGAGTTGCCTGTTAACAGGGTTCGAGTTGCGTATTACTTAAGTTCTGAGAACTAAAGTCGCTAAACTTCGGATAAAATTTTGATTTTATTTATTTAAAATTTCTGAAAATACAAGAGCTTGATAAAATTACAAAAGTGCTTTTAAAACTTTAAAACTTTTAACGATACAAAGCTTAGAGATTTTTAGAGAGAGTGTAGAGTGCGGAATCGCTCGTGCTCCCTTGTTTGATAGAGCTGAGTATTTATAGAGGAGAAAAGGTCTTGTGTAGTGACACGCGTTGATCAATTGTGGTGCCGACATTGCCTTGACACGTGTTGATCATTTGTGGTGCCGACATTGCTTACGTCATTGCTTACGTCTTGTCTTACGTCATTGCTTACGTCCGCCTTACGTCATTGCTTCCATTGTATAGGTCTTCAGCTATAATTATACTCTGAATTTTATTTTGCGAGTACAAGCAATATTTACACGGTAATAATACGAAAATAAAATACTGAGTCTACTAGAATATACTTTGAAAATTATATACAATACTATTAGGTTTTTTTTTTTTTTTTTTTTTTTTTTTTTTTTTTTTTTTTTTTTTTTATACTTCGAATGGATCTTGACTTAATGGCCCTCCATACGGGTCTGTGTCTTGCATAACCTCGTCTTCATCGTCAGATGTGTCTAACTCCTGGGCGAGATCGGCGAGTAGTTGTTTGAGCTTGTTGTTTTTTTTTGATTTAGAGGTTGAAGAACTTGTTGAAGGAGTTGGGCTTGTTGGTTTAGGAGGTTGAGTTTTTGGTGGTTGCGGATGAGCACCGTAGGCTTGAATTAATTGTCTTGGAGTAAGAAGGGGTATGGATCGAGATACTGATTGAATATCGGATTTGGTTTGGTTGATTATTTGGAAGTGTTTGGTGATATTTGTTAGGGAACATCGGTCAAGGTTGTATTTATCCCACCATTTGACACGATATTCTTTGACTAGGGAATATGGCATATCCGGTAAGGCTAGTTTGAGTGTAAAATGCCAAGAACATATCCATGGAATTCCCATGTCAATGTGGAAAGAGATTTTTGAGTAAGGGCCAATTTTTTGGTTGGGTAACTGTTTGAGATAGTAAGGTAAAGAGGCTTTGGTTATTTCTGTTGGGTAGATTTGATCATTAGGTCCAAACCAGTACCACCATTCGCAAAACCATCCAGGAATAGTTTTGGGGCAGTTATGGTCAAAGGATATGAACCACGAATGGTCAAATGGTCTGAGGTAGAATGCCCTGTAGACAGCGTATTGGTAATCCATATAAGAGTATCCTTGAATATGGTAGCCAGGGTTTGAAAATGGGCGGATAGTATGGATATGGGTAAAACCAAGTTCTTGAGTAGAGTAGATACGTAGTATTTTACAGGTTGAATAGGCTATCTGGTTAGGATTGGATTTATCTGGGTAATGAGTAATCTCTGCAGATTTAGAGTCTACTAGAATATACTCGTAAAAGGTACGGTTTTTGGTTATATTATCGGTTGGGTAAAGACTATCTTCATAGAAGATTCTTTGGATAAAGTTTTGGAGTTCTTTAAGGGTGATTGGTTTGGTAAATTGGGTGGTCATCAGGTGCTGATGGTATGGTTTAAGGAAGTAAGTTGATTTTTGGGTAGTATTTTGGGCTTCTTTTGGAGTGGATGTTGAAGCCTGGGTTTTGGCTTCTGAAGCGACTGCTTTTGAGTAAGTTAAGGGTGGAAACTCGGCAAGAGCCGAAAAGGTGTTTTGAATAGTCAAGGGTTTTCCTTGAAGGTGAGGTTGATTCTTGATATAATCCGATGCCGTCATCGGTTTCTTGCTTTTCGAGTCACTCATCTTGAATATATTTTTGTTAAGTATCCGAAGATTTACCCTGTAAATATTCTCGGGTTAGAAAATCGGGTAAAGAATTATTCTCTCCTTTTATATATTGTATTTCAAAATCAAAAACTGATAAAATCGCTTGCCATCTGGCAAATATTTGTTTTGAAACAAGATTTTTAACATCTTTTTGTAAAATTTCTTTGGCCGACTTGCAGTCAACACGCAATAAAAAATTTTTATTTATCAAATCATCTTGAAACTTTGAAATGCAATTGACAATGGAAAGGACTTCTTTTTTGACAGTAGAATAGTTTTTCTGTGGTCCTGTCCAGACACCTGAGTGGAACCTAACTATAGACTCTTGGTGGGACTTTGGGAGTTTTTGCTTTAAAATTCCTCCATAACCTATTTCTGAGGCATCAGTTTCTACTATCATATCTGCTTCTGGGTTAGGTATAGCTAAACAAGGAAGAGATTTGACCTTTTCTTTAACCTGTTGAACTAATTGGGTATGTTTACTTGTCCAAGGTTTAGGATTTTTTTGAAGGCGTTGGAATAATGGTTGTATGGTTTTCCTAAGGTTTGGTAGGAAATCAGAAACGTAATTTAGGCATCCTAAAAATCTTTGTAATTGGGTTTTTTCGCGTAATTCATCTGGAAATTTATTAGCAAATTCTATTGATCTTGATATAGGTGTAATGGTACCTTGGTATATGTTATGTCCTAGAAATCTTATTTGTGTTTGGAATAAGGCTATTTTCTTGGCTGATAAGACTAAGCCATGTTTTTTAACTATGTTCAAAAATGTATATAAATGATTTATATGCTGGTCTATTGATGTTGAGTATACAAGTACGTCATCAATATACACAATTGTAAATTTTGAATAATTATTAAATATGTCGTTCATTATATGTTGAAATTCAGAAGGTGCATTTTTAAGACCAAAGGGCATTACGTTCCATTCATAATGACCAAATGGTACTGTAAATGCTGTTTTGTATTTATCTTTTTCAGCAATCTGGATTTGCCAAAATCCACTTTTCATATCAAATTTTGAATAGATTTTTGCATTGTATAATCGTTTCAATAAATCTCTTTTATTTGGTATTGGGTATCGAATCCATTGTAATACATCATTGAGTGGTTTATAGTTGATTACTAATCGTGGTACTCCTCGTTCTTTTTCGGCTTGATTATTTACATAAAAGGCTGAACAACTCCAAGGAGATTTAGATTGTCTGATTAATTTTTTGTTTAGTAAGTCGTTTATTTCTTGTTTACAATGCTCTAGTAATTCTTTATTCATTTGTATTGGTCTTGCTTTGGTTGGTATATTTTTCTCATTAAATTCTTTTATATAGGGAAGTTCAACTGTATGTTGTTTTCTTTCCCAAAAGGCATTTGGAAGATCGGAGCATACCTGATTTAATAAATCTTTCTCTATCGATTTAATTTTATCTATTATATATGGTGTTTTAAGTTGTTCTTCTATTTTTTTGTAATTGATTTCATCTTGTAAATATTGAATGTGATTTTGTTTTCCTTTTATTAAGTTAATTGTTTTACTAATTGTATTTTGTTGCAAGTTTAAAATTTCTTTAGTTTTCATTGGTGATAAAAATTTAAACATTAATTTGGTTCCTACAACTTTGGTGGTGATTCCTGTTTCAGTTACTTTGAATGGATATATTTGTGTAAAAAATGGAGTTCCTAATATAACTTCTTGAGTTAGATTTTTTACTAAAATAAATTGATTTTTAAAACAATATCCATGGTTGCATATTTTTGCACTTGGTAATTTATATTGTACCTTTAAATTACTACCATTAGCTCCACTTAAACGTTCAGTAGTTTTTTCATAATATTTTGTAGGTATTATGCCTTCTCTAATGCAATTATAATCTGCACCGGAATCCATAAGTGCTATTATATCTATTCTAAAATCATGTCCAATATGTAAAGTAATATTTGTATACCATTTCTGATAATTGATTTTATTGATTATTTGTATGTAATTATCATTATCAGGTGATTCCATTTCCTTATTTTTTTCTAGGTCTTGACTGTTTGATGATTCTGGAGAATTATTTCTTGATTCGATTACTGATAATCTTGCGTTTAACTGTAAGTGATTTAATTCCTGTTTATTAATTGCTAGTTGTAATTCTTTAATTTGATTTTTTATTTGTTTAACTTCATTTTGTAATTCACCGGTGGTGACTTGTTTAAATAAGTTCTGAGTTGGATATTTTTCAAATATTTTATTTAAATTGAAAGGTTGAGGTGAGGATAAATGATTTTCTTGATATACTATTTCCTTTAGCTTTATTAAATATTCTTTTTTAGTTTCTGGATCATCAATTTTGTCTATTATGTCTAATAGGAATTTTTTATCGGTTTCTTTAGTTATTACATTGATCATTTTACAATTACATAAATTATCTGATAATTCTTGCAATTCAGCTGAAGAATCACTTGAATTTCCTATTTCATTTATTGAGTATTCGCTATCTGTTTCTTCTGATAATTCCGATTCTGAAATTAATAATTTTGTTAGTTTTTCTTGAATATCTGGTTGGTTTTGAAATATTTCATTTATTTTCTTTTTCATTTTACATTCTGTGGACTTATGTCCAGGTCTTTTACAATTCCAACATACTATTTTTTGTTTACTCACAGGTTTCGATTTATATTTTTTATCGTTTTTCTCATAATAATGACTAGTTGATTTTTTATTAAAATTGTTATGTTTATGATAGTGTTTTGTATTATTATGTGTTCTACGTCTATATTTTAATCTTTTGATTCTTGAAGGTGGATTAATATTATTATAACCGTATTGTTCACAGAATGATCCCATGTTCATTCTAAATTTAAATTTATCATTACGTTTTTTATCTTTATGTTCCTGACATATTGCTAATCCTTGTTTTTTAACAAATGAAAATAGTTGTCCATATGTAATTGTATCCCAGGGTATAGGTTGCCCCCCCTGAAATTTCTTTTAGTTTATTGATTACTTTTTTTGCAAAGAAAGTTGGCAATCCCGAAATAAATCTTTCTTTCCAGAATGATTGATTACAATCATTTCGTAGAAATATATTTGTCATAAAAATATCTTTATACCATTTAAAATCGCCTAATGTTGGACACCTTAAATTAGTTAGTATAATTTTATTACTTTCTAATTCTTCGGCTGGGTTACCAATAAAATGCATTGTTAGAGTATGGATTAATACTTCTACAGCATTTTGTTGTTCTATTTCTACAAAACCGGGAGCTTCGTGTCACTACCAGCCGATATCCACTTCCCATCAAAAGATGGTTGCCAAGAACATCCGCAAAAGGTAAACTGGATGTGACGCCGAGAAACCCGCACGACGTAACAACCTGCGCGTACCTCCGTTTCAGTTCAAAGCCGCAAGGTGTCGATGCCCATGGGCGACACTCACACCTTGCTCAACTCGGGACAGCCTAGGCGGATCCATGCTTTCCAACGAAGCACGACCATCCAACCTAGGCGGGTGGAATCGATGCCCATGGGGACATCTCGGTATTTCAGGCGCATTCCGAATATACCGCCACCCACGGCCTAGGAGAATCCATGTCAGCCCATGTCATGACACGCCCATTCTCTTCGGCGACGGGGTGAAACGATGCCCGTGGGGACATCTCGGTATACCATGCGCTTTCCCAATATACCGCCACCCCAAGGCCTCGAAGAATCCATGTCATCCCACGCATGACACGCCCATTCTCCGCGACCACTCAGCAATTTTTGTCCGAGAACTGCTGAAAAAACTCAAAAACTGCGACAAAACCGATCGCCGGAAAAGTCGCCGGAAAATTTTTCCGGCGATAATTCCGGCGGTCGGACGGTCGGACAGTCTGTCGGTCATGCCACCCGATAATATCCCTCGATCGCTACCCACGTCCGGAACCGAGTAGGGAGGTACCCTCGGTCTGCCCAGACTTCACCAACACCCACCCCCCTATATAGCTTTTTGTCCATTTTTGGGTCTGGCACCAGTGGAGATGCAAATGTCTGAGGAGTCACTGGTGCCAAAAAAAAAAAAATACTTGGAATTTTGTTCTGATTTTTTGCATGCTTCATAAGGATAGTGAATCCTATTTTCTGGTAAATTTTCGTAATTTTAGGAGACCTCTAGCTAGGTCTTTCGAGCTAAACCAACATCGGATGATCATGGCCTAGCCCGGGCTCCGTGGGCACATTTGATGCAAGCTTGACATCCTACACTCTTTATTGATGTATTTTAAGACTTTCGATCGTAAAAAAATGCATCCCGTACGATGATTTTCAAAAGTTGGTTCGGCACATACTATTTCCTCGGCCAGCCGGACGTCCGGATGCGTACTGATCGGCGATCCATCGTACTGATCGATGTTTTTTCGAGGATTCCACGAACGTTACTCTTTATTGATGCATTTTAAGACTTTCGATCGTAAAAAACTTCATCCTGTACGATGATTTTCAAAAGTTGGTTCGCGACTTAGTATTTCCTCGGCCATCCGGACGTCCGGATGCGTACTGATCGACGATCCATCGTACTGATCGATTCTTTTTCGAGGATTTCACGAACGTTACTCTTTCGATCGTAAAAAACTTCATCCCGTACGATGATTTTCAAAAGTTGGTTCGGCACATACTATTTCCTCGGCCATCCGGACGTCCGGGTGCGTACTGATCGACGATCCATCGTACTGATCGATTTTTTTTCGAGGATTTCACGAACGTTACTCTTTATTGATGTATTTTAAGACTTTCGATCGTAAAAAACTTCATCCCGTACGATGATTTTCAAAAGTTGGTTCGGCACATACTATTTCCTCGGCCATCCGGACGTCCGGGTGCGTACTGATCCATTTGGCAAATACAAATTGCCGAAAAAGATAAATATAAAACAGCATTTACTGTACCATTTGGACATTATGAATGGAATGTAATGCCATTCGGACTAAAGAATGCACCGTCCGAATTTCAACATATAATGAATGATATATTTAATAATTACTCAAAATTCACAATAGTATATATTGATGATGTATTAGTATACTCAACATCAATAGACCAACATCTCAGTCATCTAAATATATTTTTAAACATAGTTAAAAAACATGGATTAGTACTATCCGCTAAAAAAATGTCCCTATTCCAAACAAAAATAAGATTTTTAGGTCACAATATTTATCAAGGAACAATAACACCAATTTCAAGATCTATAGAATTCGCTGATAAATTTCCAAATGAATTAAGAGATAAAACACAATTACAAAGATTCTTAGGATGTTTGAATTATGTTTCAGACTTCCTTCCGGATCTCAGGAAAACTATTCAACCACTATATCAACGATTACAAAAAAACCCTAAACCTTGGACTAATCAACACACTAATCTTGTTAAACAAATTAAAGAAAAGGTTAAAACATTACCATGTTTAACACTTCCTAACCCTGATGCATTTATGATAGTAGAAACAGATGCCTCAGAATTAGGATACGGAGGTATTCTTAAGCAGAAACTTCCAAATTCTAAACAAGAATCCATAATTAGATTTCATTCTGGAGTCTGGATTGGACCCCAGACAAATTATTCAACAGTTAAAAAGGAAGTTTTATCTATAGTAAATTGTATCTCAAAATTTCAAGATGACTTAATCAATAAGCAATTTCTTTTAAGAGTTGATTGTAAATCAGCCAAAGAGATACTTCAAAAAGATGTTAAAAATCTTGTATCCAAACAAATATTTGCTAGATGGCAAGCAATCTTATCCGCATTCGATTTTGATATTCAATATATTAAAGGAGAAAATAATTCTTTACCAGATTTTCTAACTAGAGAATATTTACAGGGAAAAACAAGTACTCAACAAACGGATAATCAACATGAGTGACAAGAAGAGACCGATGACCGCATCAGATTATATCAAGAATCAACCATCTATGCAAGGAAAGAATTTAAGTATTCAAAATACTTTCTCGGCTCTAGCCGAATACCCACCTCTTTCTTATTCAAAAGCAGTATCTACTGATGCAAACACCCAGGCATCCACCAAAGATAAACAACCAATCCAATCCTCTACAGAAAAAGCTGCTTATTTTCTCAAATCACAAAAACAACACCTTGTAACCACTTCTTATTCAAAACCCATTTCCCTAAAAGAGCTACAAAACTTTACCAGACGAATCTTCTATGAAGATTGTCAATATAAAACAGATAACATAACCAAAAACCGTACTTTTTATGAGTACATTCTAGTAGACTCTAAGTCTGCTGAGATTACTCATTATCCAAACAAATCTGAACCTACTCAAATAGCCTACTCTACCTGCAAAATACTACGTATCCAATCCCCTCACGACTTGGGATTCTTAAATCTCCATACCACAAAACCCTTTTCACAACCCGGTTACCATATTCAAGGATACACCTACACCGACTACCAAAATGCCTTTTTCAGGGCACTCTGCTTAAGGGCATTTGACCACTCCTGGTTCCTATCCCTCGACTCTAAATGTCCTAACCAAGTCCCTGGCTGGTTCCACGAATGGTGGTACTGGTTTGGTCCAACCAATGAAATTTACCCAACCGATATCATCAAAACCAATTTTCCATTTTATTCCAAACACTTACCCAAACAAGATATTGACTCATTCAAAAAGATTTCCTTCCACATAGACATGGGAATCCCATGGATATGTTCATGGCATTACAACCTTACCCTACTATTACCCGGAATGCCCTACTCTCTCGTCAGAGAATATCGAATCAAATGGTGGGACAAATATGATCTCAACCGTTGCTCATTAACCAATATCGCCAAACTCTTCCAAATAACATCTCAAACAAAAGCCCAAGTCAAAGCCGTATCCAAATCCATCCCTTTACTTACACCACAAGATCTTATCCAACGATACGGGACAGATCCCAGAGCCTCTTCAGCAACACAACTTATTCAAAAATATGGAGCAGATCCAAAGGCTTCATCTTCTCAAACTCAACCAACCCAACAACCATCTAGTCCAGCACACTCCACAACATCATCAAAATCATCCAAGAAGGAGGAGCTTCAAAAAATGTTCGATGCATTCCTCCAACAAATCGAAGAATCCAACATCGATGCTACTATACAAGATGACGATCCTTACGGCGGTCCTCTAGCCCAAGATCAATATGAAGACCCTCTATAAGCAAAAAAAAAAAAAAAAAAAAAAAAAAAAAAAACCTAATAATATTGTATATATTAAGTATTGTATGTAAATTTTATTGCTTATTTTATCTTAACTTTCATCGACGATACAAAATGGTGTTCCAGGCAGCAAGCCCTTTTGATGAAGGTCGTAAGACCGATGGCAAGCTACTATTGTGTCAACGAAGACTGTTTTGGTAGAAAAGGCAAAGATTTAAGTATGTACATTCTAGTAGACTCAGTATATTATTAAAATATTATTATACTTACACTAAGTATTATTACTTATTAGTAGTTTTAAATAATATACGGAGTATATACTCTGTGTAAAATATTCAAGACAAAAGAAACAAAAGGACCCCACAAGACGTAAGCAGTGACATCACACAAGACGTAAGCAGTGACATCACACAAGACGTAAGCAATGAAGTCATCCAAAGATGTCGGCAACGTTAGATCAACGACACGTATCAACACCGCCCGATGGATGACACGCGTCCACGCAACAGCTACTCAACTCCACCTATAAATACAGAAGCAACCTCAAACCGAAGAGGACACGAATTCAGAAATCGCTCTCCCTTCTCTCTAAAAACTTCTCTCTAGAAATCTTTTGTTTTCGAGTTTTAAGTTTTAAATTTCAAAGTCTCTGTTTGTAAGAAAATAAAAATAAATCTAAAAATAAATTACTATTCAAGAGTTACTGTAGCAAAAGTACTGTTCACTTAGGGATGTTATACTGTAGCAAAAGTACTGTTCACTTACTGATACCATAAATCTATTTTCTTGCTTAGGGATGTTATATTTTTGTTAAATATCCCTAAGTGAACAGTACTTTTGCTACAGTAACTCTTGAATAGTAATTTATTTTTAGATTTATTTTTATTTTCTTACAAACAGAGACTTTGAAATTTAAAACTTAAAACTCGAAAACAAAAGATTTCTAGAGAGAAGTTTTTAGAGAGAAGGGAGAGCGATTTCTGAATTCGTGTCCTCTTCGGTTTGAGGTTGCTTCTGTATTTATAGGTGGAGTTGAGTAGCTGTTGCGTGGACGCGTGTCATCCATCGGGCGGTGTTGATACGTGTCGTTGATCTAACGTTGCCGACATCTTTGGATGACTTCATTGCTTACGTCTTGTGTGATGTCACTGCTTACGTCTTGTGTGATGTCACTGCTTACGTCTTGTGGGGTCCTTTTGTTTCTTTTGTCTTGAATATTTTACACAGAGTATATACTCCGTATATTATTTAAAACTACTAATAAGTAATAATACTTAGTGTAAGTATAATAATATTTTAATAATATACTGAGTCTACTAGAATGTACATACTTAAATCTTTGCCTTTTCTACCAAAACAGTCTTCGTTGACACAATAGTAGCTTGCCATCGGTCTTACGGCCTTCATCAAAAGGGCTTGCTGCCTGGAACACCATTTTGTATCGTCGATGAAAGTTAAGATAAAATAAGCAATAAAATTTACATACAATACTTAATATATACAATATTATTAGGTTTTTTTTTTTTTTTTTTTTTTTTTTTTTTTTTGCTTATAGAGGGTCTTCATATTGATCTTGGGCTAGAGGACCGCCGTAAGGATCGTCATCTTGTATAGTAGCATCGATGTTGGATTCTTCGATTTGTTGGAGGAATGCATCGAACATTTTTTGAAGCTCCTCCTTCTTGGATGATTTTGATGATGTTGTGGAGTGTGCTGGACTAGATGGTTGTTGGGTTGGTTGAGTTTGAGAAGATGAAGCCTTTGGATCTGCTCCATATTTTTGAATAAGTTGTGTTGCTGAAGAGGCTCTGGGATCTGTCCCGTATCGTTGGATAAGATCTTGTGGTGTAAGTAAAGGGATGGATTTGGATACGGCTTTGACTTGGGCTTTTGTTTGAGATGTTATTTGGAAGAGTTTGGCGATATTGGTTAATGAGCAACGGTTGAGATCATATTTGTCCCACCATTTGATTCGATATTCTCTGACGAGAGAGTAGGGCATTCCGGGTAATAGTAGGGTAAGGTTGTAATGCCATGAACATATCCATGGGATTCCCATGTCTATGTGGAAGGAAATCTTTTTGAATGAGTCAATATCTTGTTTGGGTAAGTGTTTGGAATAAAATGGAAAATTGGTTTTGATGATATCGGTTGGGTAAATTTCATTGGTTGGACCAAACCAGTACCACCATTCGTGGAACCAGCCAGGGACTTGGTTAGGACATTTAGAGTCGAGGGATAGGAACCAGGAGTGGTCAAATGCCCTTAAGCAGAGTGCCCTGAAAAAGGCATTTTGGTAGTCGGTGTAGGTGTATCCTTGAATATGGTAACCGGGTTGTGAAAAGGGTTTTGTGGTATGGAGATTTAAGAATCCCAAGTCGTGAGGGGATTGGATACGTAGTATTTTGCAGGTAGAGTAGGCTATTTGAGTAGGTTCAGATTTGTTTGGATAATGAGTAATCTCAGCAGACTTAGAGTCTACTAGAATGTACTCATAAAAAGTACGGTTTTTGGTTATGTTATCTGTTTTATATTGACAATCTTCATAGAAGATTCGTCTGGTAAAGTTTTGTAGCTCTTTTAGGGAAATGGGTTTTGAATAAGAAGTGGTTACAAGGTGTTGTTTTTGTGATTTGAGAAAATAAGCAGCTTTTTCTGTAGAGGATTGGATTGGTTGTTTATCTTTGGTGGATGCCTGGGTGTTTGCATCAGTAGATACTGCTTTTGAATAAGAAAGAGGTGGGTATTCGGCTAGAGCCGAGAAAGTATTTTGAATACTTAAATTCTTTCCTTGCATAGATGGTTGATTCTTGATATAATCTGATGCGGTCATCGGTCTCTTCTTGTCACTCATGTTGATTATCCGTTTGTTGAGTACTTGTTTTTCCCTGTAAATATTCTCTAGTTAGAAAATCTGGTAAAGAATTATTTTCTCCTTTAATATATTGAATATCAAAATCGAATGCGGATAAGATTGCTTGCCATCTAGCAAATATTTGTTTGGATACAAGATTTTTAACATCTTTTTGAAGTATCTCTTTGGCTGATTTACAATCAACTCTTAAAAGAAATTGCTTATTGATTAAGTCATCTTGAAATTTTGAGATACAATTTACTATAGATAAAACTTCCTTTTTAACTGTTGAATAATTTGTCTGGGGTCCAATCCAGACTCCAGAATGAAATCTAATTATGGATTCTTGTTTAGAATTTGGAAGTTTCTGCTTAAGAATACCTCCGTATCCTAATTCTGAGGCATCTGTTTCTACTATCATAAATGCATCAGGGTTAGGAAGTGTTAAACATGGTAATGTTTTAACCTTTTCTTTAATTTGTTTAACAAGATTAGTGTGTTGATTAGTCCAAGGTTTAGGGTTTTTTTGTAATCGTTGATATAGTGGTTGAATAGTTTTCCTGAGATCCGGAAGGAAGTCTGAAACATAATTCAAACATCCTAAGAATCTTTGTAATTGTGTTTTATCTCTTAATTCATTTGGAAATTTATCAGCGAATTCTATAGATCTTGAAATTGGTGTTATTGTTCCTTGATAAATATTGTGACCTAAAAATCTTATTTTTGTTTGGAATAGGGACATTTTTTTAGCGGATAGTACTAATCCATGTTTTTTAACTATGTTTAAAAATATATTTAGATGACTGAGATGTTGGTCTATTGATGTTGAGTATACTAATACATCATCAATATATACTATTGTGAATTTTGAGTAATTATTAAATATATCATTCATTATATGTTGAAATTCGGACGGTGCATTCTTTAGTCCGAATGGCATTACATTCCATTCATAATGTCCAAATGGTACAGTAAATGCTGTTTTATATTTATCTTTTTCGGCAATTTGTATTTGCCAAATGGATCAGTACGCACCCGGACGTCCGGATGGCCGAGGAAATAGTATGTGCCGAACCAACTTTTGAAAATCATCGTACGGGATGAAGTTTTTTACGATCGAAAGTCTTAAAATACATCAATAAAGAGTAACGTTCGTGAAATCCTCGAAAAAAAATCGATCAGTACGATGGATCGTCGATCAGTACGCACCCGGACGTCCGGATGGCCGAGGAAATAGTATGTGCCGAACCAACTTTTGAAAATCATCGTACGGGATGAAGTTTTTTACGATCGAAAGAGTAACGTTCGTGAAATCCTCGAAAAAGAATCGATCAGTACGATGGATCGTCGATCAGTACGCATCCGGACGTCCGGATGGCCGAGGAAATACTAAGTCGCGAACCAACTTTTGAAAATCATCGTACAGGATGAAGTTTTTTACGATCGAAAGTCTTAAAATGCATCAATAAAGAGTAACGTTCGTGGAATCCTCGAAAAAACATCGATCAGTACGATGGATCGCCGATCAGTACGCATCCGGACGTCCGGCTGGCCGAGGAAATAGTATGTGCCGAACCAACTTTTGAAAATCATCGTACGGGATGCATTTTTTTACGATCGAAAGTCTTAAAATACATCAATAAAGAGTGTAGGATGTCAAGCTTGCATCAAATGTGCCCACGGAGCCCGGGCTAGGCCATGATCATCCGATGTTGGTTTAGCTCGAAAGACCTAGCTAGAGGTCTCCTAAAATTACGAAAATTTACCAGAAAATAGGATTCACTATCCTTATGAAGCATGCAAAAAATCAGAACAAAATTCCAAGTATTTTTTTTTTTTTGGCACCAGTGACTCCTCAGACATTTGCATCTCCACTGGTGCCAGACCCAAAAATGGACAAAAAGCTATATAGGGGGGTGGGTGTTGGTGAAGTCTGGGCAGACCGAGGGTACCTCCCTACTCGGTTCCGGACGTGGGTAGCGATCGAGGGATATTATCGGGTGGCATGACCGACAGACTGTCCGACCGTCCGACCGCCGGAATTATCGCCGGAAAATTTTTCCGGCGACTTTTCCGGCGATCGGTTTTGTCGCAGTTTTTGAGTTTTTTCAGCAGTTCTCGGACAAAAATTGCTGAGTGGTCGCGGAGAATGGGCGTGTCATGCGTGGGATGACATGGATTCTTCGAGGCCTTGGGGTGGCGGTATATTGGGAAAGCGCATGGTATACCGAGATGTCCCCACGGGCATCGTTTCACCCCGTCGCCGAAGAGAATGGGCGTGTCATGACATGGGCTGACATGGATTCTCCTAGGCCGTGGGTGGCGGTATATTCGGAATGCGCCTGAAATACCGAGATGTCCCCATGGGCATCGATTCCACCCGCCTAGGTTGGATGGTCGTGCTTCGTTGGAAAGCATGAATATATTTTTGCATTATATAACCTTTTTAATAAGTCTCTCTTATTAGGTATTGGATATCTTATCTATTGTAATACATCGTTTAATGGTTTATAATTAATTACTAGTCGTGGTACGCCACGCTCTTTTTCAGCTTGATTATTAACATAAAAGGCAGAACAACTCCAAGGAGATTTAGACGGTCTTATTAATTTTTTCTTTAGTAAATCATCTATTTCTTTTTTACAATGTTCTAGTTGTTCTTTATTCATTTGAATAGGTCTTGCTTTAGTTGGAATATTTTTCTCATTAAAAGTTTTTATATAAGGAAGATCAACAGTATGTTGTTTTCTTTCCCAAAAAGCGTTTGGAATATCTGAACATACTTGATTTAATAAATCGTTTTCTATTGATTTTATTTTCCTTAAAACATAAGGTGTTCTAAGTTGTTCTTCTATTTTTTTGTAAGTTATTTCTTCTTGTAGAGATTGAATATGTTCTTTTTTATTTTTATGAGATTTATTGTTTTTTGAATAGTGTTTTGTTGTAATGTTAAGACTTCTTTTAATTTTATTGGTGATAGAAATTTAAATAGTAGCTTAGTGCCTACTACTTTAGTTATTACCCCTAATTCGGATACTTTAAAAGGATAAATTTGTGTAAAGAAGGGAGTTCCTAAAATTATTTCTTGGGATAAATTCTTTACTAATATAAATTGATTTGTAAAACAGTATCCTTCATTACAAACTTTTGCACAGGGTAATTTGTATTGTACTTTTAAGTTAGTGCCATTGGCTCCACTTAGTTTTTCAGTAGTTTTTTCATAGTATTTTGTTGGTATTATTCCTTCCCGGATACAGTTGTAATCGGCACCTGAATCCATTAAAGCTATTACTTCTATTTGGAAATCATATCCTATGTGTAATTTTATTTTTGTATACCATTTTTGATAATTAATTTTATTGATTATCTGGATGTAGTCTTGATTATCTTCATGATTTTCTTTTATTATTAGATTGCTTGATGAAGGTTGATATCTAGAAATATTATTTTCTAATATTGATAATTTTGCATCTATTTTTAATTGATTCAATTCTTGTTTATTTACCGTCATCTGTAACTCTTTTATTTGTGTTTTTAATTGCTTAATTTCATTTTGTAATTCACCAGTGGTGACCTGTTTAAATAAACTCTGCGTAGGATATTTTTCGTATATTTTGTTTAAACTAAATGATTCTTGAGTATCGAATCCGTTTTCTCTAGTTATTATGTCTTTTAATTTTATCAGATATTGCTTTTTAATTTCTGGGTCGTCTATTTTATCTATTATATCTAGTAAGAATTGTTTATCACTATCTTTTGTTATTACATTAATTAATTTACAATTGCATATTCCGTTACAAGTATGATTTGATGATTCTTGTGATTCTGAAGAAGAATCACTTAAATCTTCAATATCATTTATTGTATTATCGCTATTAGTTTCTTCTGTTTTTTCTGATTCAGAGGTTAGTAATAGTTTGGCTAGTTTATCTTGGATATCGGGTTGGTCATGAAATATTTCATTTATTTTTTTCTTTATTTTACAGTCAGTGGATCTATGTCCAGGTCTTTTGCAATTCCAGCATATTATTTCATTCTTAGTATTTTTAGAGTATTTTTTATTTTTTGAATAAATTTTGTTTTTTGAGTAATTTTTATTTTTAGAGTAAAATTTATTTATTGGTTTATTATAATTTTTATTTCTATGGAATTGCTTATTTCTTTGTCTATGCTTAATTCTTCTTTCTCTAGATGGTGGATTAAGTTGAGGGAAGCCAGTATTGTTCACAAAACGATCCCATTGAAATTTTAAATTTGAATTTATCATTGCGTTTTTTATCACGTTGTTCTTGACATATTGCTAGCCCTTGTTTTTTAGTAAATGCAAATAATTGACCGTAGGTTATGGTATCCCAAGGGATTGGTTGTCCTCCTGAATATTCTCTTAATTTGTTAAATACTCTTTCAGAGAAGAAAGATGGTAGTCCAGAGACAAATCTTTCTTTCCAAAACGCTTGATTACAATCATTTCTTTGAAATATGTTTGTAATAAAAATATCTTTATACCATTTAAAATCACTTAAGGTTGGACATCTTAAATTGGTTAATATTAATTTTTTGCTTTCTAATTCTTCTTCTGGATTACCAATGAAATGCATAGTTATTGTATGGATTAAAACTTCTACGGCATTTTCTTTTTCTACTTCTTCCCAGGAATTATCGGGGTTATATGTTTTTAATTTTTCGATATGATTAATAATTTTTTCTTGAATGTCCAAATCTATTGAGTTATCCCACCAAAATTTTAATGCGCCAGTAAAACCAGCTAGTAACATAATGCAAGTTTGTCTATCAGTTTTTCCCTAGCTTTATAAGCTAGAGCAGCCATACCCATTTCTTGTAATAGGCTCATTATTTCGTATTCTGATTTACCATCTATATTCCATTCATATAGACCATCTCCAGTATACATACTTGCATTGTATTTATAATGTTCTTCAAATAGATATCTGGTGGTGAGTGCCTTGAGTAATATGGTTTATTACTTTTGATATTTCGGTTTTTTATTCTGTTTATTTCTTGCTCTTCGATTTCCGAAGATTGACTATCGTCAGCTTCGTCTATATTATTAATAGCATTTTTCCCTCTATCTATATTGTCTAATCTAGTAGAGATTGATTTTAATATTTCATTATCTGCAAATTTAATTTCTCTTTTAAATGGTTTAAACATAGGTGTAGATACTGAACAAAACGGTTTTGGTATTGAATTTTCTTCGTTAATTGTATCTAATTTATTATCTATATTATCAATTTGTCTAGCTATCGTATGTAGTATTTGGCTTTGAAAATTATTTTGTTGATAAATATTTTTTATTTCTTTTTTGGTTACAGTATCATTATCATTTTCATTAGCCCCGGTTTTGAATGGAACCGCTATAATTTGTCTATTACTTGTTTGTATTTTTAAATCGGTTAATGGTGGATGTATTGAATTAGTTTTTTTACCATCTAATTGTTCCCATGTTTGGCTTAGTGAAGAATTTACATTAATTTCTTTAAATGGATAATTTATTTTATTATTTGTTGAATAATCTTCAAACCATATGAAAAATGGAATATTTATTTCTTTTTCTAGCATAAAATCATACCATTTTGTTCTATAATCTATTGTTTGTTGTTTATTAAAAGTTTTGAAATACCATTCTCTTTTTTCTTTATTTTTTAATGAGTAAAAATCTTCTTTGATGTATTCTTTGTTTATTTCAAAATCTTTTATAATAACATTTATTGATTGAAAATCTGATTGTGTAGGGGACGTTGGGTATATATTAGGTTCAGGTTCTGCTATTGGTGCTTTAAATTTAATTGGTTCATTCTGATTTATATTTTCCGAATCTTCTTCTTTACTAGTTTGACCAGGATAATATTCGGAAAAGGAAGCTCTTGCAGGAGTTCTATATATTGAGCTATTTGAATAATATGAACTAATTCTCGGTGGAGCAGGTTCTCTAAAAGATCCAAATTTTAATAATATTTTTCCATCATTCTGTTCAAATATTTTTGAGATATTTCTTTGTTCAAAATTTCTTGGAGGTTGTGTAATATCTATTTTCCATTGATCTGGGATAGTAATTTCATTCCATTTTAATTGTTTAGGTGCATATGTAGATGAAGGAGTATCTTTACTATGCATAGCTAGTATTGTTGTTTCCCCTTTATCATCTTGTAGTAAACATCTTGGATTAAATTCTGAATTGGATTGTTTAAAATAAATTCGGTATAAGAGTAGATAACCATGCCGTTCATTTTGGAATTTGACTTCTGGTAAATGAACGTTTAGCACTAATGTGTTGAGTATGGTCGGATCATGAAGACTAACTTGAAAATTAGGTGCGCAATTAAAGTAGACTGCCCCATTACATAAATTTGATTGTACTACACCAAGAAGTGAGTCTTCAAATTTTAGAAGGGTTTTGTCTCTTAATAACATTAAAATGGGTGAATCAATTCCTGTTCTTGATAATGGTTTTATTGCTATTTGAACTAATCCGAAATGAAGATAGTTGAATCCTTTTTGCTTATATTTATCTAGAGCTATTGAAGATAATAATTTAATTTCTTCGAATTCATGTTGTAGAGATATTGTTTGTTCATGTTCTTTTATTGAATAAGCCGTTTTAAAGTCAAATGTTCCGATTTGATATATATATTCAGCATTAATATGTGGTAAGGAATCCCTTGATATTTCTTTATTAAATGTTGATATTTTTGATATTATTTCTCTTGAGTTTATTGTTGATTTAGAAGTTGATGATTGGCCGGATTTTAACAATTTTCTAAATGAGGATGCCATTTTTAAATTTTTTAAATCAAATACATCCCTAAGCAAGAAAATAGATTTATGGTATCAGTCGCTAAAACGATCGATTTTCAGTTTTCAAAAATAAGGATTTCATTTTAAATTTTAAAATCAACTTTTAGAAAGAAACGGACCTCTTCTACCGAGACATTGAAGCCAAAGGTGTTCCAGGCAGCAAGACCTCAGAAGGAAGGCAGTAAGACCGTTGGTAAACCGCAGCCGTGTCAAGGTAAACCAGGTTAGTCTACTCCAAAAACACTAACCAAGCTTCTTATTGCTTCTTAAATCTTTTTGGGTGTGGCCGAAGTCTTATGAGTTTTCGGTTTTGGAGCTTCTAAACGTAAAATCACTACTTTAGCTTTTGGGATCCGGTTGCAGTTCTAGTTCTTATACCCAATCATAAACACGAGATCTAATCATATTTGACTCCAAAAACACTAACCAAGCTTCTTATTGCTTCTAAAATCTTTGTGGGTGTGGCCGAAGTCCTATGAGTTTTCGGTTTCGGAGCTTCTAAACGGAAAAACACTACTTTAGCTTTTGGGATCCGGTTGCTGTTCTAGTTCTTATTCCCAATCATAAACACGAGATCTAGTCATATTTGACTCCAAAAACACTAACCAAGCTTCTTATTGCTTCTCAAATCTTTGTGGGTGTGGCCATAGTCCTATGAGTTTTCTGTTTTGGAGCTTCGAAACGGAAAAACACTACTTTAGCTTTTGGGATCCGGTTGCGGTTCTAGTTCTTATACCCAATCATAAATTCGTGATCTAGTCATATTCGACTCCAAAAACACTAACCAAGCTTCTTATTGCTTCTAAAATCTTTGTGGGTGTGGCCGAAGTCCTATGAGTTTTCAATTTTGGAGCTTCTAAACGGAAAAACACTACTTTAACTTTTGGGTTCCGGTTGCGGTTCTAGTTCTTATACCCAATCATAAACACGAGATCTAGTCATATTTGACTCCAAAAATACTAACCAAGCTTGTTATTACTTCTCAAATCTTTGTGGGTGTGGCCGAAGTCCTATGACTTTTCGGTTTTGGTGCTTCTAAACGGAAAAACACTACTTTAGCTTTTGGGATCCGATTGCGGTTCTAGTTCTTATACCCAATCATAAACACGAGATCAAGTCATATTTGACTCCAAAAACACTAACCAAGCTTCTTATTGCTTCTCAAATCTTTGTGGGTGTGGCCGAAGTCCTATGAGTTTTCGGTTTTGGAGCTTCGAAACGAAAAAACACTATTTTATCTTTTGGGATCCCGTTGCATTTCTAATTCTTAATCCCAATCATAAACACGAGATCTAGTCATATTTGACTCCAAAAACACTAACCAAGCTTCTTATTCCTTCTCAAATCTTTGTGGGTGTAGCCGAAGTCCTATGAGTTTTCATTTTCGGAGCTTCTAAACGGAAAAACACTACTTTAGCTTTTGGGATCCGGTTGCGGTTCTAGTTCTTATACCCAATCATAAACACGAGATCTAGTCATATTTGACTCCAAAAACACTAACCAAGCTTCTTATTGCTTCTTAAATCTTTTTGGGTGTGGCCGAAGTCTTATGAGTTTTCGGTTTTGGAGCTTCTAAATGTAAAATCACTACTTTAGCTTTTGGGATCCGGTTGCAGTTCTAGTTCTTATACCCAATCATAAACACGAGATCTAATCATATTTGACTCCAAAAACACTAACCAAGCTTCTTATTGCTTCTCAAATCTTTGTGGGTGTGGCCGAAGTCCTATGAGTTTTCTGTTTTGGAGCTTCTAAACGGAAAAACACTACTTTAGCTTTTGGGATCCGGTTGCGGTTCTAGTTCTTATACCCAATCATAAACACGAGATCAAGTCATATTTGACACCAAAAACACTAACTAAGCTTCTTATTGCTTCTCAAATCTTTGTGGGTGTGGCGGAAGTCCTATGAGTTTTCGGGTTTGGAGCTTCGAAACGAAAAAACACTATTTTATCTTTTGGGATCCCGTTGCGTTTCTAATTCTTAAACCCAATCATAAACACGAGATCTAGTCATATTTGACTCCAAAAACACTAACCAAGCTTCTTATTCCTTCTCAAATCTTTGTGGGTGTAGCCGAAGTCCTATGAGTTTTCGGTTTCGGAGCTTCTAAACGGAAAACACTACTTTAGCTTTTGGGATCCGGTTGCAGTTCTAGTTCTTATACCCAATCATAAACACGAGATCTAATCATATTTGACTCCAAAAACACTAACCAAGCTTCTTATTGCTTCTCAAATCTTTGTGGGTGTGGCCGAAGTCCTATGAGTTTTCGGTTTCGGAGCTTCTAAACGGAAAAACACTACTTTAGCTTTTGGGATCCGGTTGCGGTTCTAGTTCTTATTCCCAATCATAAACACGAGATCTAGTCATATTTGACTCCAAAAACACTAACCAAGCTTCTTATTGCTTCTCAAATCTTTGTGGGTGTGGCCATAGTCCTATGAGTTTTCTGTTTTGGAGCTTCGAAACGGAAAAACACTACTTTAGCTTTTGGGATCCGGTTGCGGTTCTAGTTCTTATACCCAATCATAAATACGTGATCTAGTCATATTCGACTCCAAAAACACTAACCAAGCTTCTTATTGCTTCTAAAATCTTTGTGGGTGTGGCCGAAGTCCTATGAGTTTTCAATTTTGGAGCTTCTAAACGGAAAAACACTACTTTAACTTTTGGGTTCCGGTTGCGGTTCTAGTTCTTATACCCAATCATAAACACAAGATCTAGTCATATTTGACTCCAAAAATACTAACCAAGCTTGTTATTACTTCTCAAATCTTTGTGGGTGTGGCCGAAGTCCTATGACTTTTCGGTTTTGGAGCTTCTAAACGTAAAAACACTACTTTAGCTTTTGGGATCCGGTTGCAGTTCTAGTTCTTATACCCAATCATAAACACGAGATCAAGTTATATTTGACTCCAAAAACACTAACCAAGCTTCTTATTGCTTCTAAACTCTTTGTGGGTGTGGCCGAAGTCCTATGAGTTTTCGGTTTGGGAGCTTCGAAACGAAAAAACACTATTTTATCTTTTGGGATCCCGTTGCGTTTCTAATTCTTAAACCCAATCATAAACACGAGATCTAGTCATATTTGACTCCAAAAACACTAACCAAGCTTCTTATTCCTTCTCAAATCTTTGTGGGTGTAGCCGAAGTCCTATGAGTTTTCGGTTTCGGAGCTTCTAAACGGAAAAACACTACTTTAGCTTTTGGGATCCGGTTGCGGTTCTAGTTCTTATATCAAATCATAAACACGAGATCTAGTCAAATTTGACTCCAAAAACACTAACCAAGCTTCTTATTGCTTCTTAAATCTTTGTGGGTGTGGCTGAAGTCCTATGAGTTTTCGGTTTTGGAACTTCTAGACAGAAAAACACTACTTTAGCATTTGGGATCTGGTTGCGGTTCTAGTTCTTATACCCAATCATAAACACGAGATCTAGTCATATTTGACTCCAAAAACACTAACCAAGCTTCTTATTGCTTCTCAAATCTTTGTGGGTGTGGCCATAGTCCTATGAGTTTTCTGTTTTGGAGCTTCTAAAAGGAAAAACACTACTTTAACTTTTGGGTTCCGGTTGCGGTTCTAGTTCTTATACCCAATCATAAACAAGAGATCTAGTCATATTTGACTCCAAAAATACTAACCAAGCTTGTTATTACTTCTCAAATCTTTGTGGGTGTGGCCGAAGTCCTATGACTTTTCGGTTTGGTGCTTCTAAACGGAAAAAC